>CM055271.1:37766957-37823208 GCA_029237695.1 Conchocele bisecta
GGATAACAGCAGAGAGGTATTTATCAGGCGAAGTCATGTGAGGCTAGGATATATAATACGTTTTCTCCTGACACATGTAGCCGATTTAACAAACAATATAGGAATGAATGGCATGTTTGTGGAATTTATCGGGGTATAAACTTGGAAAAGTCGCGGGAAATAAATTAAATAAATGGGAGTTTACTGGGATATACATTTTGGACATATACAATACAATACATTTTATTCACTCTAAGCCACATACGTGACACACGAGGTATACAATAGATTACATAATACAACGATGGGTAAAAATACAAAATGCATATGTATAAGCTCACTAGTCATTATAACCATAAAGCATTTCTTATAAAAATAGTTAAATTTCTTAATTGCTTTCCAGATTTTTTCTCAAATAGCTGTGAGAATTTTAAAATATTTGGTCTTCTAAAATAAAATGGCTTGATATACCGTTTTCGAACTTCATCATAGAAGCGGCACTCGAAAAGGAAATGAAACTCGTCACCGAGAGCACCAGCGCCACATTTGTTGCAGACCCTGCTTGCTCTCGGCACACCTGTCCATCTACCAGTTTCGACCGCCAGTCTATGATTACAAGTTCGAAATCTGGTCAATGTTTTTCTTAACCTTTCCGTGAGATTAATTAAATATGTTTCTAATCCAAACTCTGTTTTAAAGATTCTATACGTAATTCCACGTGAAGATGAATCGATGCTGGTGAGCCATGACTGAATAAACTGGTTCTGAAGCTGAGTCCTGGCGTAGTGGCTCAGCCAGATAGCATTAACATCGTTCTGGCTAAGCCATACGCCAGGAACTCCAATTTCAGTTAAAATAGATTTAACATTCTGAATCCATCGGAAATGAGTCACATTTGCTTCATGTTGTGTATATAATAACTTATACATAAGAAACAATAATTTACAGAGACTTGCTACGGGCCAATCAAATGTTAGGGAATTGTGTAAATATTTTTGTGCTGGAATTATTTGCAAAATATACTTATCTTGCTAAGTACACTTTGAGGGAGAAATTTCCAATTGAAGGATAAATTTATTAATTTTTAATTAAATATAATATTTTCTGACCAAATTATTATACTGAATTTATTACATTATTTTGGCTGTGATAATGTAATAAAATCAGTATAATATTTCTGCATACTTTTAATCATCACGGGAACGAATTGCTATATCGTAGGAACGAATTGTTAAATTGAGGAACGAATAGTCATTTCGTGGGAACAAATTGTTAATTCGAGGGAACGAATTGTTAATTCGAGGGAACGAATTGTTATATCGTGGGAACGAATTGTTAATTCGAGGGAACGAATTGTTAAATTGAGGAACGAATAGTCATTTCGTGGGAACGAATTTTTAATTCGAGGGAACGAATTGTTAAATTGAGGAACGAATAGTCATTTCGTGGGAACGAATTGTTAATTCGAGGGAAGGAATTGTTAATTCGAGGGAACGAATTGTTATATCGTGGGAACAAATTGTTAATTCGAGGGAACGAATTGTTAAATTGAGGGAACAAATTGTTAATTCTAGGGAACGAATTGTTAAATTGTGGGAACAAATTGTTATTTCGCGGGAACGAATTAATAAAAACAATTCATGTCCCCTGCGGGGCTCCGTACTACACGACGTAACAACACGAATCTAAATGTCATAGCTAGCCACCATACATAATACAAACAAAATATGTACTAACCTAGTATTCTCCGGCTACATGTACATACAACTGGGATTTGTTCCCGGTTCCACTAATGAACGACTGTCTATCGTTTACATATCGTTTCTGTACCGTTCTCTTTTTTGCAATTAAAAAACTGTGTTTTCGTCGGTTTAAACGCGTCACGTTTAAATCAACGAAAACAACGTTTTCTAATTAAAAAGTAACGAAAACGATGTTGATCAAGGTGATGCATTTCACAACAATTGACAGGTTAAATAGCTCAAAGCCGAGTATGTACACAATAAAGACGACAATGATGTGTATTATGTATTATAGGAATGAATGGCCTTTTTGCGGAATTTATCGGGGTATAAACTTGGAAAAGTCGCGGGAATACGTCCAGTATTCCCGCGACTTTTCCAAGTTTATATCCCCGATAAATTCAACAAAAAGGTATTTCATTCCTTATAATTCCAGCATTTGAAATAAATTCATCAAGAAAATGTGTTTATTTTCCGTTTTCTTAAGAATTATTTTAACTGCGCCTCACGGTTACGGAAAGTAGTTCGTCGTGGGAGTTTACTGGGATATAAATTTTGGACAGACACTTGCTACGGGCCAATCAAAATGTTAGGGAATTGTGTAAATATTTTTCTGCTGGAATTATATCGTTGTTCAAAACGATCGTTTTCCTTTCGCTTTCATTTGGGATACTTCAATACATTTTCGTTGCACATGTAGGTAAAACGACTTAGTGTGTGCTTGTAGGCTGTTTAGCCACCACGTTTTCACGTAATGAGGATGACAGAAATACACCGCCATACAATGTACATACTTTTACGCAGTTTCCGTTGGCGTCTTCTTCGTAGCCATCTATGCAGATACAACCTACTCGTGGGCTACATCGGCTAAATTCGGTGCATTCCGGGCGGCACCCTGTGTCTGTGTAAATAGTTTTCATGAATAATAGCTTCTTAGGAACAAAATCACATGGCCAGTCTCTTATTATATCATTCATGGTTGACTCTGAGTAAATGTATCAAGGTCAATCCGGATTTGAAAACTAATTTCGCTGACGTTTCATTGGTTTTAACTGCGTCAGATGGTGTTATTTGAATGAGGACACTTTATGACGCAAACAAATACATGTACCAAAACCGTGTCTTCTAGTATACATTGTACGTATAAGTTACTGTTCACATATTGGACTTTTAAGGAATTAAATACGAGGGAACATTACCGACCGCAGTATTTAGTTCCTTAAAAATTAAATGTGTGAACAATAATATACTTATAATTAGCCTAGTTTATAATGCAGTATTTCATCCGAGTATTGATTGTCCATATATTAATAAAGTGTCATCATTGTACAAATACATATGACAAATATATAAAACATAAAGACAGTAGATTGTCATTCTGACAAAGAATTATAAGATACCACATACATCAGTTGATATCATCACACACATACAGTGGGGTTAGCGTGTAAGTGCACACACGAACGAACACAACAGGTTGGAACCAACCTGTCGTGTTCGTTCGTGTGTGCATTTACACGCTGACCCCACTGTACATACATTAATGTATTGCTAAATAAGCAATAGAACACTGTAAAAAAAACATACAATTAGACGAATTTCCCTTTACCACTACGGTATTCTCGGTCAATCAATCGGTGACAACGGCAACCAGTATATATATATATATATATATATATACTCTTTATTTCCCCCTTTCGGAGATTACAACATGAACATGTTACAGAAATGAAATGTGAAACAAAAATGAACATATATACATGTACATGATATAGATACATATGAAACAGTCAATACATGAAGATGTTGTTTTGTATCTTTGTTAATGGTTAATTGTGAACTTTTACACACGGGAAGCAGATCGTATATCAGTAGCTAGTTAGGTGTTCAGTCTACGGTTTTTAGGATAAATTTATTATTTTTTATTATATCTATTTTTAGCCCCCATGTTAAATTCCCATAGGAAAATTGTTTTTTCGCAATAAAAAATACTTCCTTTTAAATATTTTTTCGATTTAATGTGTTTAATGGCCAAATGTTCGTCGGCAGCAAAACGTGGAACAGACAGTAATTCACCAAATGTCTAAAATATATTAAAATCTTGTCATAATGAGGTTAAATAAACCTGATACCACTCATAGCATTCACATCACTCGATGAACATATGTCATATTTGTTGCAAAAATAAATGTAGATTCTCTATTTAAACTTACCATACCATCTTGCCTCCGTTTCCATCGCGAAACTCAACAGAATACACGCTACCAGCAAACCCATGAACATAGGAGCTTTCATATCTGTTTCAGTCGGGCCCTTGTTGCGGAATGAAATACATTTGCATACCACGTCTTATATATACTTACATGTGGCTTTGACTGGAGAAATGGGGATTGTCTGATTTTGCGATCCGTGCATATCCATATCTGCCTGTGCATCCACACAGTCTGATCAGGATCTTCTCTGTTGTCAATTTTCTCAATGAAACACCCGTCATTATTCTAACAAGCAATACAGATTGTCATCTGTATACAGGAGTGTGGTATTTGATCAGGAGCTACACTGGCCACAAATCACATAAGCCTGATTTCTCCAGCCATAGCCACATATGAGGCGGTTACTGGGGAAATGGGGCTCGTAGCATCTGTGACAAAGCTAGTGCCTGACTGATAGACGGAATATGGGGGCCGTTTCACTAAACTTCGTACGACTAAACTATTTAGGATCGTCTGGAAATTTCAATTGATGATTTACATTTATTGAGCATAGGCTGCATATGCAGCCTATGCTCAAAAAATGTAAATCCAATATTTGTTTACAAGAAAAAAGTGTTAAAGTGAAATTTACAGACTATCATAATTTTGCACTTACGAACATTTTAGTCGTACGAAGTTTAGTGAAACGGTATCATGGTTCATGAGATGTGTGACGGTGAATGGTGAAATGGGGCCTATGACATGTGTGGCCAGTCGAGCTGTCGGCTCTCGTTCGCGAAATTGGGCGTACCAGGAACGTCGAAAATGTCATGGGTCTGGGGAGGGTAGGGGTTCCCACCCCACACCCAAAGTGTATATTTTAGGGAATCCCACCCCACACCCAACGTGTATATTGTTACTACTCAGTTGAACCTTCTGGGGAGAATGATGTCTGATATAAAGAACATTGTGTGCCTACTGAGTGGGCATGTAACTTTAATCAACGTTCCTATGACCCGTTTCACTAAACTTCGTACGACTAAAATGTTCGTAAGTGCAAATTTAGGATCATCTGGAAATTTCAACTGATGGAGTTGCATTTAAATGTTAATCTAATAATTGTTTGAAAGAAAACAGTGTTAATGTGACATTTACAGACTATGATAATTTTGCACTTACGAACATTTTAGTCGTACGAAGTGAAACGGCCCCCCAGGTGTCGCCATCTACCTATCGTCACACCACATGCTTCCATATATAGACAATGGTATAAGTTAGTGACACATGCTACATAATGCAACGTAGCTATCGCACGATACATGAATATAGCACAATCAATTGGTATCATATGGGTGATGACTAATGAACTACATAGAGGATATTCATATATTTGCAACGATGGACATTTCACACCACGAGATGAACATATATGTCATATTCGTTTCAAAAATATGAATATTCTATTTATTATATACCGCTCCATTGAAACTAGCAGTTTTTTAGACTGTATACGGTAATGAATGTGTATTTGCAGCCTATTTGCAGTCCGGCACTGCAGATGCGCGTTATGAATATAGATAGCGGAAGTAGTTGTATTTTCACCGGAAGTTGTTTATTTCATCAATGAGAACATTTTATTTTTTAACTTCTATTTAAATCGTATAAATATGTATTCCATGGGTAGGTATATAATAAATTCAACTATTTAGTAAGTTCAAAGCCAATTTGACTTACGGTTACAGAGATAACTTGTAAGTTATTTGGCATTGATGTTGGACACACGGGTCACATGAGTGGACGACACAATGAATATATGGGTGATGACTAATGAATGAACTAAGTTCAAAGCCAATCCAACTTACGGTTAAGCAGATCATTGGTACCCGAAAACTAACGCAAATAGTGGCAAAAACGTTAACGCAACCTTTTAAGGACCCGTTCTATACCTGACCATCGTTTGATTCAAAGATACATTAATTGCTTTGTAAATGTGATATAATATAGGAATGAATGGCCTTTTTGTGGAATTTATCGGGGTATAAACTTGGAAAAGTCGCGGGAATACTGGACGAAGGCCATTCATTCCTTATAATTCCAGCATTTGAAATAAATTCATCAGGAAAATGTGTTTATTTTCCGTTTTCTTAAGAATTATTTTAACTGCGCCTCACGGTTACGGAAAGTAGTTTGGCGGGGTGGGAGTTTATTGGGATATAAATTTTGGACAGAGACTTGCTACGGGCCAATCAAATGTTAGGGAATTGTGTAAATATTTTTGTGCTGGAATTATTATATGCATAACATATATGTGAATACTGCTTTGTTACAGTATCCTACATGTATACAGCACATGGGGTGGCCAAGTCGGCCATCTTTGTGTGTGCCAGCCATCAGTCACTTTCACCTGTTCTGCCGTTTGAAAAAGAACTCAACATGTGAAGTAGAACACAAGATATAGTGTAGTTAGTCACATGTAGAAAAGCCAGGAGAACGGACGCCTATCAGTTATATTACACCAAACAGTAACATATGTCAGTTTTCTGGACAGGTTTGTGCCTGTGATTTTAACAACATGAACCACCATTATAGATAGCCTCATACACGGAAAATTGCACAGTGTATCACTTTAACCACTACTCTACTATGTTATTGGCTATCAAATCCAGTGACATGTAAGCAGTTACCTGAGTGTATTGTCCCTGGTGTCTACTCACCTACTATGTGAGTACATATGGCTTTACCTATGGGCCACATGTGCACTACTGTCTTGTTTCACGAAAGCTGCCCAAATTTTACGTCTATATAGACAATTCAAAAACAATATTATTTTCGATAATATTAAATTAAAGGAAAATTTAAGAATGAGCCTTCTTTTTATTTCGTGAAATTTGGTCAAATATTGGTTTTATTACGAAAAATATTGATTTCTCTATGGGAATTTAACATGGGAGGAAAAGAGGTAGAGGTGTGTGGGAGGAGTCAAACAACGAAATATTTTGGAAATTGACTCCGAAACTTGGCTAGATATCTTGGAAATGATCTAACTAAGAAAACAAGTTAAATTTTTAAAATCGGTCCAGTATTTCTGAAATTCTAAAACATTTCCCCATGTTAAATCCCCATAGACATCTTCACAGTTTTCACAGGAAATTGTTTTTTCGTAATAAAATCAATATTTGATCAAATTTCACGAAATAAAAAGAAGGCTCATTCTTAAATTTTCCTTTAATTTAATATTATCGAAAAAAATATTGTTTTTGAATTGTTTATATGGCCTTAAAATTTGGGCAGCTTTCGCGAAACAGATAGTAACATAGGTTGTGCATCACATTGAAAAGCTTACACAGCAAACTTTATTTTCAGATTGATGGGACAAATGCTCAGATATCTCGTTTTTTGTATAGTATTTATAGTTTGCCGGCATAACATTTACAGCTTGCCGTTACCATATCTGTCTATTATGTATTGCACCAACATTTATTTGGTTTAATGTCATATGATTTGCTGTATGTGTCAAATGCACGAAGTGGTGAAACTGTTTGATGGGTTGTACATACAAAGGCGGAGATGGCAACTCAATGCTCCACATAGTATACATGTACAGTAACAAGACAATATTCACATATGTTATTTTCATATCACTCTTATGAAACAATTTTAATTGAAGTCAAGTGTATCTATCTATGATCTACTACTACCTTAGGTCATTGCTTGTGAGCGATGCTTTGCGAGGACATGATAAACACATTACACCTACTGTCTGTTCCACGTTTTGCTGCCGACGAACTTTTGGCTATTAAACACGTTAAATCTAAAATATATTTAAAAGTACTTTTTCATCAATAACAAAAAAGACCCCCTCCACAAAAATGTTTGTTTGATGAAATTCTATTAAATATTGATTTTATTGCGAAAAAAAGATTTTCCTATTGGAATTTAACATGAGGAGTCAATTTCCAAAATATTTCGTTTTTTGATCCTGAAGGATCAAAAACGAAAAATTTTGGAAATTGACTCCGAAACCTGGCGAGATAGCTTGAAAATGATGCAATTAAGAAAAGAAAAGTTATATTTTGAAAATCGGTGCACAAATTTTTCGCAATACAATCAATATTTGATGGAATTTCATCAAATATTATTTTTTGGGGAGGGTGACTTTTGTGTTATTGATGAAAAAGTACTTTCTTTTAAATATTTTTTAGATTTAATGTTTTTAATAGCCAAAAGTTCGTCGGCAACAACACGTGGAACAAACAGTAAGTCTACGTTCATTTACCCAAATTGTAAATTGCTTACCATAATTGAACCGCGTTGCGAGAAAACCTGTCTTCGGGAGTCTGACGACGTCACAAGATATGACGTCGTGAACTTAGCTGACGTAATTTCAGCCGAGATTTCCAATTATCGAGGTTTGTGCGGTAAATTCAGAAATGAAATCGAGTCAAAACATTATGTGAACTATAGACACTCCTTCGATTGTGGAACCAGCAACAAATACAGTGGAAACTATCTAAACCGGACACCCTGGGAGGTCCCCATTCTCATCAGGATACATGCATGCACGTTTTGCAAGTACAGTCCGGTTTAGCGAGGTTTCACTGTAAATCAGATATTTGATTATTCCGAGCCATAGGTGTGTGCTATGCGATCACGAACAGGCGTTATCAGCCGAGATAAATGACCAAGAAACCCATCAAAATGTGTCTTGTTGTCGGGTTTAGAGAGGGTGCACACCCCCTTTGCATAAATGTTCATTTGGATTGGTTGAAAAATAAACATATAACAATCCATTCCTGTTGGAAGGGTTAATATACAACTAATCGAAATATCCCCATGCATATCCAAGTATGTGCTACTTTCAAATATTTAAAAGTAAATACTTTTTCATCAATAACAAAAAGTCACCCTCCCCAAAAAGTTTTATTTTATGAAATTCCATCAAATATTGATTTTATTACCGAAAAACGATTTTCCTATGGGAATTTAACATGGGGAGTCAATTTCCAAAACTTGTGTATACAGTGGGGTCAGCGTGTAAGTGCACACACTGTTCGTGTGTGCACTTACACGCTGACACCACAGTATGAATACTACATAACATAAGCTGCAACCTGCCTGCATTGGATCTAAATTAAGTAAAACATAATTACACTTACTCAGAAGAAAAACGAAGCTAATCTCCTCTGATTACTTTTGAAATGTCCAAGAAATGTTGATGAAACAGTTTTCTTTTTGCAGCTCAACAGCTAAAATAAGTAATTTTGTGTTTAATCATTTGTTCCCTATTTAGTAAGAAAGAAAATATATAATACATTTGTAAAAGTAAAATACGCATTGAATTTGAAATCTGGGGGTATAATACTCATAGATACAAAGCTTACCTGGAGCATGACACTACATGTAGCCTTGTCTATTTGTCCGTCCATAGCGCAATTGATCAGACTGATTCAAGATGGCCTTGTGTTCATTTCTTCGAGTCTGCGCAGAAACGCCATGATTACCGGCAATTTGCGCTAGTATTGCTTTGACACCGTTTGTATGGAACTCCATTTCACTCCGGAAATGACCGAACTGTGAAGTATCTTGATACCAAACTAATGTCAGTCACTGCTGGATATGTACACATGGCTCTAGATAAGGAATTAGTAATTGAGTATTGTCACTCCATCAGTTCTGTAACAATTGGGTATTTCAAAATTTTAATTCGGTCAAATAAAATCACACTAATGTTCTCATTTTGTGTGTGTTTGTCCTGCATATTGAGATATATATTCCCGCTTACTATATGCGTCACATTAGTGTGAATAAATTTGTAGACTTAATGCAGTCTGATAGGAATAATTCTATAAATAACTTGGCCTTATTCAAATTTATTCCATCCTCATTATACAGTAATTCCAGCACAAAAATATTTACACAATTCCCTAACATTTGATTGGCCCGTAGCAAGTCTCTGTTCAAAATTGATATCCCAGTAAGCTCCCACGCCGAACTACTTTCCGTAACCGTGAGGAGCAGTTAAAATAATCCTTAAGAAAACGGAAAATAAATACATTTACTTGATGAATTTATTTCAAATGCTGGAATTATAAGGAATGAATGGCCTTTTTGTGGAATTTATCGGTGATATTAACTTGGAAAAGTCGTGGGAATACTGGACGAGGCCTTCCGGCCTTCGTCCAGTATTCCCGCGACTTTTCCAAGTTTATACCCTGATCAATTCCACAAAAAGGCCATTCATTCCTATAGCACATGTTTCACATATGAATCCACTCCGTTTATAACTTCATGTATGAGGGTCGGTGGTCATGCAGTGTATGAGACGCTTGTGTGGATATCCTGTGTGAAAACTGCTGCATAATTCAGTACAATTCAGTATTCATTGTTGATCCATGTGTATCGTTTCTTGCGTGTATGTTGTATATATTTCCTTGTCGACGAGAAACTATTTGAAACTACGCTGAATTAAATGTTGTCGTCTGCTGGAAATGTTTTATTTTCAATATTTCTCGACAAAAACCTGGTTTTGACAGCACATGAGAATCGTCTCCAGTGGAGACGATTCTCATGTGCTGGCAAAACCATTTTTTTGTTAAGAATTAAAGCAAAAATGAAAAACAACAGACGGCAATTTCCGTCAACAGCGTAGGAAGGGTTAAGTCAATAAATATTATTCTATTCTTTACACATCAACATATTGCAATTATTGATTATATACTTTGCTTCGAAATGAAAACTTGTATTGGCATTTCATTAGAATTGTCTGCTTGGAGACAATTCTAATGAAATACCAAGATGTGTTGTCATGGAAAATAAGAAAGATATGCTATATTTGTGGTCTGTTTATTGTTTTCTGCAGCATGATAAACGTACCACAACATTTGTATTGCTTTTTGATACTCGCTGCTTTTGATTTCAATTGGGTTTTTGGCAATTTTAATTGGGTATTTAAGCAAATACGCAGCTTATCTTGAGCCCTGGGTACAGCGGAATATCTCAATACCGGACACCAATAACATGCATGTATATGTATTTCATTTTGATGGGTTTCTTTATAACGCATCTCAGATAATAATGCATGTTCATGATTGCAAAATACATAAGTATGTCACAGAATGGTCATAAGCCTGATTTGCAGTGGAACATCTCAAAACCGGACCCCCTGGATCCCTCCCAGGGTGTCCGGTTTTGAGAGGTTTCAATGTATATAGCTGACAACCAGAAATTACACAACCGCCTGCGTTAATGTAGTACAGATTTTTAACGTTTCTTAACATCTACAAATATTGCCAATGTCAACACGCAATCAAGCAATTTGATTGTCTGAGTCGAAGCTGTAGCACAGCTCAGGCTCCGCCAATCAAGCTGTTTGATTTCAAATACAGTATTTAAGTACTTTTAAATATAAAAAATGACAAATATTGGCCATATTAGCGCAGGTGGTAGTGTAAAATACGAAAAATCAATATTGTCCTCTACTTGTTTTTATTTTTAATATACATGTATTTCTTAGTAAAAACGACAGTTTTATTTATTTCATATAGGAATGAATGGCCTTTTTGTGGAATTTATCGGGGTATAAACTTGGAAAAGTCGCGGGAATACTGGACGAAGCGATAAAAAATTACAAGATTTTTTTTTTTTTGATTTTTTTTCGAAAATTGTAATTTTTTAAGGCCTCGTCAAGTATTCCCGCGACTTTTCCAAGTTTATATCCCCGATAAATTCCACAAAAAGGCTATTCATTCCTTATAATTCCAGCATTTGAAATAAATTCATCAAGAAAATGTGTTTATTTTCCTTTTTCTTAAGAATTATTTTAACTGCGCCTCACGGTTACGGAAAGTAGTTCGGCGTGGGAGTTTACTGGGATATAAATTTTGGACTGATACTTGCTACGGGCCAAACAAATGTTAGGGAATTGTGTAAATATGTTTGTGCTGGAATTATAAATGCTTGAATACTGTGGTTGAAATCAAGCAGCTTGATTGACTGAGTCAGAGCTGAGACAATACAATTGCTTGATTGCGTGCGTGTTGGCATTTCCAATATATGTTCAGAGACGTTGGTAATTTGGACAAGATTAACGCAGGCGGTTGTGTAAAATTGTGCCATATTATAAAGGTGAGTTTGTTGCCCAGGATCTATCATGGTCTATTATTCAATAAGCCTGTTTTCTCGTAGCGAGCAACATGTTGTCTTTCCCTGCCGTGTAACAGTTGAGATTAACGCAGGCGGTTCTGTATCTTAGAATTCGCCATCTCTCAGATGTGGAAGTAACATGTACATGTACGTCGTTTTCAGACATTGCGTGTTCATGTACATGTATGTTAAGGGCTCTCCTGTAGCATGTAGCCTATTTCACCAACATTGCAAAGTATACTTTTCTAGCAAAGTATAATTTGAGGGAGAAATTTTCAATTGTAGGATAAATTTATTAATGTTTATTATACTGCATGTATTACATTATCACAGCCAATTTAGCTGTGATAATGTAATAAATACAGTATAATAATTCTGCAAACTTTTAATCATTAACTACCGTAAAGATTCTAATAGACGCACATGCTCTAATAGACGCCCACCCCCCCCCCCCCCACCCCCCACCCCACTTTTTACGTTGAAAATGACACATTTTTTGGCCGATTTTCACGAAATTAATGCCTATAATAAACGCCAGTACCGACTTGAAACAAACTCGGAGCTAATTGTGATTTTGTTTCATTCCATTATTTCGAAAGCAACTTCCTTTAAAATCGGGGAAAAAAACATAATTGCTACTTTCACTTTCAATATGCATATGCAATATGTATATGCATTTGTTAGTTCTATATGGACTAATGCATTTCAGGAAACATAAATGATTACTCCCTCAAAGTATACTTTGCTAGAAAAGTATACTTTGCAATGTTGGTGAAATCGGCTACATGTGTCGCGAAAAGTCGTCTTGCCTTGGATCATCAGTACACAACCGTCTGCGTTAATCTTGGCATGCAATGATTGTCTGAGCCTGAGCTGTAGCACAGCTCATGCAATCAAGCTGACTTCAAGCTCAATATTCAAGTATTTTTAGGTAAAGAAATTGATAGATATTGGCAATGTTATTACGTGACCTACTTCACGATAGTAGACGCAGATGTTGTCAGTTGTCATTGCACGAATATCGCTTTCATTGCGAGTTTCATATCGCGAGTTGCAAGACCAGACTCCACGTGTTCGTAAAACGGAAGGCATTCGAGTTGACTACACTACATGTAAGTGAAGCAGTTATTATTGCACGCTGTAGTACAAAGTAGTCGGTGTGAAACGTACATACCCACTCAGTAGGCACAAAATATTCTTTACAGGAATTAAATAAGTGTATACATGTAATTGTGTCACTATTCCACCAGTTCTAAACATTTCAAGAGCCCGCTATACATATTTAATCATTTAGTAATATTTATTTTACTGATAGTGACTCACGGTGGTATCAGGCTATTTTCATATGCAAATGAGGCATGATAGGTAGTAGTATATAAGAGTCATAATGATACAAGTTTATATGGAAGCCACCCACTACGTGTGGTGGCTTCCACACGAAACTTGTAATCATTATGACTCTTATATACTACTTCTCGCGAGACCATATATTTATGACATGAGAAGATACACCCTATTAGAGATAAAAATCCCTATGTTATACTCAGTATATATATACAACAATCTGTCATACTTTTATTACGAATAAAATATAAACTGACACCCTATTAGAGATAAGAAATCTATAAGTTATACTCAGTATTTACAGCAATCTGTCATAAATATAAACTGACACCCTATTAAAGACAAGTTATCCATAAGTTATACTAAGTATATTACAACAATCTGTCATACATTTATTACGAATAAATATAAACTTACACCCTATTGAAGATAAAAAATCTATTAGTTATACTCAGTATAATGCCTACCATAAAGCAAATGAGAGAGCAAGCTAAGAGTTGGGGAATTTCCCTAAGAGGTTTGAGACTCAAGAAAGATATAGCAGATAGGATAAGTGACGCGCGAGCCGTCGTCTACGAGGAGAGGCTGCGCGTGCGGTTTCGACCGGACGACTGCCCGCCGACCTCGAAAAACGCTCCGAGAAATTGGAGAACGAGACGACGGCCAGTCTGCGCGCCACGCTTACGCGCAGCGTGTAAAAGAAGATCCCAGCGCACGTAGAAAACCCCTATACAAGGCGTACTACAATAAGATTTATCAAGGGTTGGTGGGGAGACCTCCCAAGAAGAGGACAGATATCGCCAGAGCTTTGGTGGAGGAGGGTCCCAGGATTCTCTCCGAAGAAGCCGAAGTTAGGGAAACTGTTGATAGGGGTAGGAGGAAGATAGTATGGACTTTCGAGAGGGGGGTAGACGGGGAGATCGCTAATCGCATAATGAATAAAATTCGCCCAGAGATGACCACGGCATGTTACCTGAGGTATTCGTGCTCGTATCGTATTAGGCACATAGAGACCGACGCTACTATGATATATCACAAACAATCAAAGGGCAGTCCGTGGATAAAACGAGATCGCCAAAGCCGAGAGTTGGATATCCGATAGAGAGAAAGGTCGAATGGACATCGACAAAGTCGATAGACCAAACACAAAATGGACCTTCGTTCGTTGGATATCGGTCGAGGTGAAGATGATCATCGACGCGCAACAACTTCTCATGGGAGCGGGAAAACTCCCAGACTGGCTACGACAGAAAAAGGGAATGTATTCCGTCGACACGTACGACGACTACATGTGTCTGTTTAGGTGCATAGCCATCCAACGTGGAGGGAGACCCGACGGGTGTTGTAGGAAGGCACGAGCTCTGGCTCGCGAATACCTCGGGCACGATAACGGACCGGGTAGTAAGGGAATCCCCCTGGATGATATTAAGAAGGTCGAAGAGTGTGGTACCTCATGAAGGTTCCGGCAAATTACGACGTGGTTGGGGGGGAAGACAATGACGATAGGAATGTTTGGAGGTCACTCGTTCCTCATAACGAATCTCCGCAAGATGACGAACGAGTACGGGTGCACCGGATGTCAACAACGGTTCACAAAGTCGTGTAACATGCACAGGCACGCGACCACCTGCATGGGTGGGAAGACCGTGGTGACATGTCCAGGTAAGAGGGTAGAGAGACCACAGTCGGCCTACGAGAAGGCGTTCTATCCTAAGGGGTCAGCGAGTGTGAGGTCGATTCAATGGTTGAGCAGAGAGGAGAGGGTGGGAAAGCACATACATCACGCCAACTGCGGTCACGGTGGTGAGAGGTGGGTGGCCGGTGATCCGGTCGACGGTTACTGTCACGAGACCGAGACCGTGTTTCAGTTTCACGGATGCTACTGGCACGGGTGTCCGAGGCATTGCATGAGAGGTAACGCGAGATCGCTGTACAAGAGGACGAAAATTCAAGACGCCAAGATAAGGAAGGCGGGTTACGAGCTGGTGGTGATGTGGGAGTGCGAGTGGTTGAATGATAATTTTGATAAAATTAATACCTACTATCCACAATCGCCACGCGAGGAGGAGACGACTCTATAACCCTCACCAGATAGTATACGACTTTGAGGCGTATCTCGACAAGTCTAAAAAGCACGCGACCCACCAAAGACCTGACCTTCGAGGTCGAGCACGTTCCTATATCGGTGTCGTTGGGGGATACGATGCATGAAGGGATCACACACCTATGCGAACGAGATCCCGACACGCTAGTCGAGAAGTTCGTGACCGAGCTGCAGATGAGAGGCAAGGCAATCAGGGAGGGGGTTAGAAAGAAGTATCTGCTGGCCGACATAGATTAGTTATCGAAGTCTCAGCAAGCAAAGATTATCTCATGGATTGATCAAGTCCCGGTGGTGGGGTTCAACTGTAGCAGGTACGACCTGAACCTCATCAAGCAGTACTTTGTAGAGAAGTTGGCGGCCACCGTGAATAAGGTGATGGTCGGAAAGAGAGCCAGCACGACGATGTTTCTGTTTACCCCACCCCGGAGTTTAAATTTCTCGACATCATCCAGTATCTGGGACCCGGTACCACGTACGACCGGTGGGTTAAGGCGTACGACTGTAAAACGGTAAAGTCTCACTTTCCATACGAGTGGTTCGATAGCGCGGACAAGCTCGACCATCCGGGGCTGCCAGACTATCCCGAGTGGTACTCGAAGTTGAAAGGTGAGTTCCTACTGTCGTTGTCCGAGTGGAAAGAGTGTAAGAAGGTATTCCGAGAAAAGGGGATGAAGACGTTCAAGGAATGGTTGCAACACTACAACGACTTGGATGTAAGACCTTTCCTAGAGGCTCTGACTAAAATGGCGGAGTTCTACAAGGGAAGAGGCGTGGACATACTCAAGGATGCCGTGTCTCTCCCCGGTGTTTCCCTTCAGTACCTACTCCGCGGGTCGATCGATGGGAAGGCGGACACACCCGAGCTGTGGTCACCGAATTTTGAAACTTACGAGAATGATGAAGCAGGGATTGGTCGGTGGTCCGTCCATAGTATTCTCCAGATACGCCGAGGCTGGAAGGTCGACGATCAGGGGTCAGGTGGGGAGTCGGGAGGAGAAGATGTGCAAGGCGGTGCTGGGGTACGATGTCAATGCTCTGTACCTATCTAATCTATCGAAGGACATGCCGTGCGGTGAGGAGCAGATATGGACGTGTGACGACCCGGAAAGACAGTCGTATATAGACAGTTTCGTGAGGAAGGTCATGAGTGAAAAGTGGTTCGGATTTGCGGAGTTGGATATAGAGGTTCCGGAAACGTTGAGAGACAAGTTCTCGGCAATGTCACCGCTGTTCGTTAATCGAGAAGTCGATGAGAAAGAGGTTCCGCAGCACATGAAGGACTACTGGCCGGGACTGGGAGGAATAGAGTCGAAGGGCAGAGAAAGCTCGTGGGGGCAATGTCCGCCAAGAAGATGATCATATACTCACCGCTGCTAAAGTGGTATCTGGAGCACGGTCGATCGTCAAGGCGGTGCATAGGGTGATAGACTACACGCCCGGCAAACCGTTTCAATGGTTCGTTAAAGAGGTCACCGCTGCTAGACGGACGGGGGACGTCGACAAGAGCAAGGCGGTGTTGGCGGAGATATTCAAACTGGTTGGCAACGCGTGTTGTGGCAAGCTGATAGAGGCACAGAGAGACACCTGAACACCACATATACGAAGGATGAGAAGACTGTCGATCGGGCACTGAGGTCGGCGTGGTTCGAAGACTTGGAGGAGATTGGGGAGGCTTACGAGATATCGAGCAGGAAGACTCGAGTGGTGATCAACAGACCGTTTCAGTGTGGCATAGCGGTCTACCAGTTGGCCAAGCTCCGGATGCTGGAGTTCTACTACGATTTCTTGGACAAGTACGTGGATCGCGGAGATTTCGAACTGATACAGATGGACACTGACAGCATGTACTTCGCGCTGTCGGATAAGACGCTGGCGGCGGTGGTGAGAAAGAATATGAAGAGAAAGTTTAATAAGGAGAAGACCGAGTGGTTGGCGTGGGACGTGTGGAGCAACAGAACTCCGGACTGTTCAAGCTGGAATTCGAAGGGGATAGAGCCATCGCTCTGTGTAGCAAGTGTTACTACGTGAGCGGTGATGGAAAATCTAAGCACTCGGCCAAGGGGATGTCGAAGAGATCTAACGATCTGACTTGGGGAAGGTATAAGAGTGCTCTCGAAGGGGGGTAGGGATATGGCGGAGAACAGGGATTCCGAATGATTAACGGGGTGATGAAGACGTACTGTCAACAAAAAATTAGGACTCTCGGCGTACTACGACAAGAGGAGAGTGATGGAAGACGGGTTACACACCGAGCCTATAGGATAGATAAAAAAAAAGAACTATGAGAGAGAATACTAAAGACTCTGACGATCCGGGGGTAGCTGGGTGTCAGAAGGCACCGCGAGAAGTTCTTCGCGAACAAACCCTCGAGATGGCCCATCATCCAAATAGTAGAGCACGGGCTCATCAGGCTTGGTACTAGATCGATCTAGATGATATACATTGAGAGACCACACGGGATCAGTCGCGCGGCGGCTGCCACCTTCGAGCTCTCCCAGTTGATAGAGGTACCGGACGTCAATATCCGATGGAAGCCGTTGCTCCTCTAAACCAACGGGTCGACCGCGCGAGACGGCAGAGGGCTCGCTCGTCACTCTTTTAAACTTGATAGCATCTACGGGCTTCTTACCTATCAATCTGGTCACCTCTCCGTTCAGTGCAGTGCGGAGACCACGGCGGGCAGTCTGGCCACCCACTCGGTCGATCGCGTATGAGGGTCTACGAGTTCTTTGGCGTATTGGTGTCCGAACAGTCTCTCAGCCATGGTTAGATTGAAGCGTTCCACGATCCCCTGGTCCCGGTGGATGTTGACGCGGCCGCGTCTGACAGAAACTTTGTGCTTAGACAATAGATGAGAGACCGCGCCCATGAACTCGCGGCCGGGATCGACCTGGAGAAGATTCGGACATCCTCTTATATATTCGGGAGAGAGCCTCGGCCACCTCCTTAGACTCTTTAGTGGCCAACGGCTCAGCCCCCTTATAACGACTCGCTACGTCAACGACTGTCAGCGCGTACTTGTACGTCTTACGACCGACGCGATCGTGAGGGAGAAACAGGAGATCTGCTTGGTGAACTTGGTTCGGTACGGGCACGTCGAATTTCGGGCGCGGAATATTGTGAGGCGCGGGTAAATAGATCTGCCAGATGGCCTGCTTCTTGAGCCATTCCTTGACAGCGTTTTCTGAAACCTTGGTCGCCGCCGCGAGGTTCTTGATGGCAGCGAGTCCCTTCCAGTAGCCGCGGGGCTATAGTACGTGTTCGCTAGCTTGCGTGTTAGGCGAACCGATAGTTTGGTATTAAGTTTGCGCGTGTTCATCGTATGCGATGTATTCTAATATATCTGACAATCTCCAACATGCCCTCGCCAGATCGTCCGGTAACTGCGTCGATAATAATAAACCTTTGTTGGAAGTACAATCGCGATTGGGGGTTAAGTTCTGAAGGAAATTGGGAAAATCTAATCCCCCAGGATTGGTGGAGGAATCTAACATCCGCTTTGCGAAAAGGGTGGCCGCTTTTTCATCCTCCCGCCACGTCTCGAGAGAATCTCGGGCCAGACGAATCATACCCTTTGCACCAGCTATGCGGTGTTTAAGGGCAGTGTAGCCTACATCAATCATAGCAAAATAAAGTTCGTCAACTGACATCGTTCTATATATATATATATTAATTTAAAAAAATAATTAATTTAAAATCTCGATTGAATATAGTAGCCGACGAGACCCACCACACCCATTCCCACGACGATGAACGTGATCTCGCGGTCTTTTTGGGCCTCTGACGGTACATAGAAATCTGAAAGTTGGGGCTCGCGATCCAGCGGCGCGAGACTTTTCTGCGGATATGCCAGCGCGTACTTGCTGTTAGCTTCTTCAACGTTCTGAAAAGTTTGTGCGGCGTGATTTTCGCGGCGAAGCTCTTCATTGACCCAGTCAAGATGGGCGGTTTGTTTTTCCGACCACGCTTCCTTTGCGCTATTGAATTGTTCTACAGCTAAATCGTGACGCGTACTCTCCTCATCCGCGTTCGAGTTTTGTAGTTTAGAGAATAGAAAGTTGCTGCCGGTGAACGCAAATGCGTTTAAGAGCGCACCACCTACCATCATTGCGATTGAAGCCATTTATTTCCATATATTAACTGGTAGAATTCCAGCTTTAACTAGATAATCTCGGGTCCAAACTGCGGCGGCCGCCACATCTAAGGTCGCGAGCCCTACGTCTCTCACAGTAAAGTCCAATTTGGGATCGGATCCTCCTAGGGCCATCTTTGATAGTCGAGCATACCCGATACTGAAACCCGATATCACCACGGCGTGATAAAGCGCATTCACTAACATTTTACCGTCTTGTTCAGCCATTATTGCATATAAAAGGGGTCGCGATCAATGTTTAAATGGGGCGCATCCAATCGCGATTGGTGTTTCATAACTTTCTTCTGAACACTGGCTGGTTGTTTTTTCGATAATATGGGGTATTTCCACACGCACAGGGCACCAACAACTGCCAGACCACCACCAACAACCCAACTCCAATTCACGAATTTGGGTGACAAATTCAAAGAATTTGGGTGTGCTTCCAATTCGTGAATTGGGGGTGTACTCAACTCTGTCTCCGTCCCCGATTGCAACCCCAATCTCGATTGGAGTTTAGCCTCTCGAAGCTCGGCGAGTATTTTATCTTGTTTAACTTTTCGGGTGGCAGTCGCCGCCCGCCCAGCTGCCTGTCTTTTGGGATTTTTTATATGCCGTATGTCATCCAGTGGCGGAGTAACACTCGGGTTCGATTGGGTTGGAGCAATCGGGTTCAACTCCGTCACTCTCGCGGGTGTGTCTTGTGTCATCATTTTCAGGGCTTATAGTTCGTGGGCATATATGTCCCAAATTGACAGTGTTTTACCCGTGGTCAACGCGGTTGTCAACGGAGCTAAGTACATTCCAAACTTGTGATAAATTGAGCAGCAGGCTGTTCTAAGAGTGTGACCTATAAAAGGGTCAGTCTCTAGATCGTCAATCAATCCCGCGGTGTTTGGTATAGGGAGAAGTATACTAACGGCGGTTGCGTACAAATGAATAGCCGCCGATCCGAGAGTTTTTGTCATCTCCGCACCTAACCTAGATTCGTATCGCGCATACATTTTATCGATCTCCGCATCTGACATCTTATCCACCTGAAAAATAAAAACTGAGAGACGCCTACCGAGATAATGCTCCGATTGTCCCCCAGCAACCAGCGCAGCTAGCCGCTCTCGTCGCGCCGCATTTTCATTTTCATTCGGAGTCGTTGCACTCAACCCAATACCAACTCCAATTCGCGAATTGGGGGTTGCAGTTGATTCCGATTGCTCTGTCGGAGTTGAGGTTTCTTCCATTAGCTGATCGAGAAGTTCGTCGCAGTTCATTTTTTTCAAAATTATTAATTTAACTATTCTAACAAGTCTCATCACTTTAACATATTGCAAAGCGCACCACCCGATACTTATGATCACCATTATGCTCGCAACAAAGCTCGCAGCGGAGCACCAAATTGTTAACATTGTTAACCATTGTTCAGCATTTGTTCAACATTTGTTAAGCATTAGTTCAGCATTGTTCAGCATTGTTCAGCAATTGGTAAGCATTGTTCAGCATTGTTCAGCATTTGTTCAGTAATTGCTAATTAATTATAAAATTAATTGATAACTTCGTAAGCAGTTGGTTGATCAGTCTTTAGTAAAAGCTTGGCGTGCTTAGTTTCCGAAAGCATCTGTCGAACCTCCAGGCGCTCCTCGCGCGTTGGGATAACGTCATTCTCTCGAAGACAGTCATCGAATGAGTCTCGGTCCTTGCAGTGAAAGAGGGCGACCCATTTCGTTTGCTCGCGCAGATCCTTGAGGTGACGGCGTTGTACTTTTGAGTGGATATCCATACGCTTTGCCTAGCATGGCGGCCAGAAAATGCGAGCTCGGAGAGCATGTCCTTCTTTTTGGTCATCGCCGCTTTGGCAGAGCAATCGTCAATCACGTATAGGGTGGGCTCACCCTGGAATCTTTGGTATAAACCACGCAACCAATCGTGAAGCCTATCACCGGGGTCAATAACGTACACCTCAGGGTCGGTCCATATCCACGTTCGCCGCTGATAAGTATCGTTGTGCCGCACAGTGGGACACAGGATCACAATGTGACGAAAGGCATCGCGGTAGGACTCCTCGAGCAAGTCGAGTATGAAAACCGTTTTTTTTCCACATCCTGTCTGCCCACATATTATGGCAGAGTGGGCATCTCCAATTGTGAATTGGTATTGATTGCTAATTTTCTTAATTAATTCTTTAGAATTATCAAATTTATTAATTAATAAATCGTTAGAATGATTGCTAATTTTCTTAAAATTAATTAAATCAATAGAGTGCTGAGACGTATCGGCCATCTTCGATGTTGAGTTGTGCGTCCGTAATTATATATAAGTACACGTTCAATGGCCCGGCGTCCGCCTCTTTGGTTATCTGGATCGTCACACCCTCGCTAGCGTTCTCAACTTGGCGTCCGCTGCCGTGTATTTGGTCGTCGTCGCTGGCTCGCATGTCTAGCCATAACGCGTATTTGGTATTCAGGAACTCCGCGAGGGAGACGGCCGAAAGATGCAGGTCTTTGGCAACCGCTGCAACCTCCGGAGAGCGCTTAGAGCCGGCAGCAAACTGCTTTCTTACTTCGTCCCACTGCTGGTGCGCGCGAAGACCCGCGCTGTAGTGTTGATTGGGTACTCCCTCGATCGTCACCTCTACCATCGTGATTTTGGGGTTATAGAATTTGTCGGTTTTTCTAGCACCGAACGTGAACCGAGCATCCTCGAACAACATCAGTATACCTTTCATCGAGCGGGCGGGTACGTTGACGTTAATATTCCACAATGTGTCGCTTTTGTCTTTCGTCATCTTGCGATGGCGAAGAACTCGGTCGTAAAGTATGGCAACGCACCCGGCGTACTGGGTTCTGATCAATCGCGCGAGTTCGGGCATCGTGACCATGTCGTACTCCAGCGAAACATTATCGATCGTATACGTCGATAACAGGTCGCTGGTTATGAGAACTCGGCCGTAGTCGTTGAACGTTAGTTCGTATTCGAGGCGGTCAGCCAAAGCGCTCTGATAGTAGGGCATGTGACTCTCCAGCAACTCAAAGTCGAGCGGGATATAGAAGCGGTTGCCGTAAGCGCCCCGCGACCGCATTGTCAACTCGCGTTGTTATCTACCTTGTTACCAGCCCCGATTCTAAGTCTGGTTACGTTCTTATTTTTGCTGGTGTCAATACCCTGATAGACAGCGTTTTCGCGCTCTTGCGCCGTCTTCCATAGGTCCTGATAACAATGGTAGACGTCGCTGTCGTCGATCGACATCACCTCATTACCAGAAATCTTTATCATGGTCTTCTTGACGATGGCGCAACCAAGGTTCTGAACGACGGTTCGGTCCTCGTCCGTCGACGTAAGCAAAATAGTGAAAGCGAGGCGAACAGTACCCGGCACAATGACGTCGTTAGCTCCGAGGTTGGGGAAGCGGACCAAGAGCTGCTGGTTCTGGTCGATCGTCGATGGGTTGTTCGTAATAACGACACTCTGTCTCACGCCTTTTGCCCCGAGGGGCTCACGCAGTCCTCGGCGGTATGGATTGAGTTTGCGACCGTATTGACTCGAAGACATAATTTAGTGAAACTATATTAAACCCTTATGGCTTTGTCTTTAATACATAATTAATTTTAAGAAAGTTATAAAGATGGATGATTACGATATTAACATGGATGAAATCGGCAGAGACGATTTCCGCGGTGATGATGACATCGATGATTATGACATAGATGATTATAATGACGAAACGACCTTCATAGAGACACCAGCACCCCCACTTTTGTTTGATCCAGGCGCACCACGAAATACACCTTTGGTTAATCCACGCGCACCTTTGTTTGGTCCAGACGCACCGGGAACTTCATTTGCTGGTGTCCCTATGTGGGAGGCCCCACCCGCAACTCCGGCGTGGGCGGGCGGTGCCGAGATTCCTGCGGGGATCTCCAAGGATGAGCTGGCGCCTCTCGAGATAACGAATTCTCGGGTGAAACGGTGGGAGAGTGAGGTGTCTAAAAACGGCATCAAGGCCATGTTGGAGTTCCGCAGCACTAAAAGAGGAGACTTTTGGGTTAAATGGGGTAATAGCTGGAAGTTACTGACGTACAAGAACGACCCGACCCAGTTCCTCAGCCCCTCTTCCGTGAACCGATATGGAGTATCCCTCGCTCGAGCTCTCGGAGTGATCGATGATCGGTCGCAGCTGCCTCAACAAATGGTAAAAACCCTACAGTCTACCGACGAAACGCTGGCGAAGACGGCCACAGCTATAGAAATGAGCGAGCTCAGCGATGTCCCTCGTATAGCCACCGACGCTATTAACACAGTGGGAAACCACAGTCAACGAAATGAACGGCACGAAATATGACCCACCATTACCTCTTCGCGAACTCCGGGGACTCGATAAGGCTCTGCAAACAACTCGGGGCGAACTGGTCAATAACCTCTCCAAACTCACGGCGCTGACAAACATATCGCGCTAGAAGAAAGAAAACTTGGGGAAATCCGTGACGATAGAGAATCTACCGAGCGGATCAACAAACTCCTGCGGTCGTTGCGGGACGAAAGAGAAGCTCGCTTGGAGGCTGCTTCGACTAACCGTGAGACGCTTTCCGGCCAATTAAGTCGGAGCCGCGAAACAATCTCGAGGGTTCTGCACGAGGACACGACACTCGGTGAGCGTCTTCGCACTCTGTTCAGAGAGAAGGGTGTCACGATATTAACCATCGTCGCAGCTTTCAGCATGATTATATCGACCCTAATTCTATCTATATCTTCTCTATTTGTAGCTGTCAATGCTGGTGCCGCACCAGCACCCGCACCAGCACCAGCACCGGCACCCGCGCCATCCGGCGGAGCCAAGGAGTGGATAAAAAAACAACTAAAAGCCCTCGCCAGTCTCCTGGCTAAATTAGCAGGAAAGTTGGCTGCCGCGCTGCCTGGTTTGATAGGAGGTCTCCTCTCCTTCTTGTTATCTATATTATCAAAAACGGTCGGATGGCTCGCCGAGAATACCTGGGCTTTAATCGTGGCCATCGCCGGTCTCCTACTATTCTTCGCCAGAGAGTTCCTAAAACCAAAGCGCAAATAATCCGATTGCCACGAGGGCGACGACGAGCGCTAATTTCTCCTCCTCGTGTGTTGTGCTTCCAATCTCAACATTGTTGATGATTGGTGTTTCTCCAATCGCGATTGGTCTGTTGATGGAACTCGATGGTGCATCCAATTTACGAATTGGAGGTACTGGGTTCGATTGTGTATCTAATTTATGAATTGGGGGATGTGTATCCATTTTGTGTTTTGGGGGTATTATGAAATCGGTTCCCTCAACACTGTTGAACCCGATCGTGTTGGGGGTGCGCTTGATGATATCCGTGTTCACGTTACCGTTGTGACCGATTTTTTGATTGGTGGTGGCGATTACGATCTGATTATTGTAACCATCAACCGGGTCGTCTCGTAGTATCATATTGCTCGGCGCCATATAAAGACCTATTCCAAATACATAGTCCACTGGGGTGCTGGCAGTCTGCAAAACGTCTTGATAATTCTGGATCGCCTTCTCCAGGTCCACCTTGGCTGAGATGGCGTCCTCAACAAGTACCAAGAACTGTTTTTGCGCGTCAAACGCCGTTCCGAATCCTATTATAGAACTGCGAGTTTGTTTTTGTGCACCTAGTATAGCCCACACATATGTACGAATGGAGTCGTTGAGGCGGGTAACACCGGCCTGCGTAAACCCTAAACCAAAGTCGTCCAATATAAAGGTTTCTATACCCTTATGCACGTTTTCGTCTTGTAAAATATAATCGACGTGAGCTCGTTTCGGAGGTAACCAATTGCAGGATGAGACGCCGCAGTGCCGACCTCCAGATACTTCCGGCCCGAAGGTCATCGTCGTGGGATCAAAATTCCCGGCGTTCCGACTGATGATGTGGTCACCCACCGATCGATCGTGTCTAAAATCAGTCTGCGTCCAATTCCCGGACTGGCCCCGAATGAGAACGGTGCCCAGGCTGTTGCTGTTAGGAAATACTTTCTGTCTCCAGTCCGCATCTTTTGAAACTTTAAATTCGTCACATATCCATTCGAACGCCTTACGGTTGTATGTGTTGGAAATGGGATTCCACCCACCATCTTGAGGTAGTGGAGTACCTAGTTCTTTGAGAATCCTCCTAATGGTATAATACACATGAAAGTTGTAGACGCTACTGCTTAACATGTTGTTACGGTCTGCTATGTGGTCTCTGAAAGAGACGCCACACCCGGTTGTGGCACACCACACGGCAAAATTTAGTTGGTTCTGCCAGAACTGCATAAGATTGTTGTTCCAGTTTGTTATGACATCCTGTGTAATGGTTTTAGGAAGTCTGTACTTTTCAAACATGTTAATGAAATTTGTGTCGAAACCCACGCCCAAACTAGCTCTTATTGTGGGGTGCACAAGCTCACCAATGGTGTTCTTTTGAGAGTATCACCACCAACTTTATACTTTGCATTAGAATTAAAGCTAAATGCTTTTGTATCCATTGAAAGATATTATTATGTTTGCTACTATCACTAATGTTCAAAAAGGGAGTTGTGAACTTCAAAAGTCAATCGACAACTGCTGCGGAAAACGTCGGGTAGGCCTTAGATCAATCATGTTTACGGTTGGATGGCAGAATGTGGGGAAGAGCGAAGGGTTTTACTATGTGAAGGATGGACAACAATTCGGTGTAAAGCTGCCTCACGGACTGTGGGGAATAAGACAGCTCAAAGATTTTGTCAACTCAGAGCTTGACGGTATAATCAACCTCACAGTATCGAAGGCTACCGGGCTCGCAACAATGACCATCATCAGTGATAATGCGGTAGTGATCTCCCCGGGGTTGGGTATTCAACTCGGTTTTAGAGAGACATACTCCTCAAACAAAGGAGTGTTTACCCCGGGTGAGTACGTTGGTGATAACCCGGTGGACTTCGCCTTCATGAAAACTCTCGGGGTGCACCTGGATCGGGTGAACACATCGTACAACACGGTAGACGGCACTCCCACCACATTACTGAAAACCGTGCCCGCCAGCGACTGTTTCTATGGTGAGACTGTGACCTTAGACTTCCCACACCCCGAGATGAAAGTTTTGGAATCGGGACACATCCACGAATTTACGGTCTCTATTCTCGATGATCAAGGGCGAGAGTTGAATAACTATTACCCGATTTCGGTAGTTCTCGAAATTTCCAATTGAGTATAGGTGCCCAATATTATAATTAATTTTATTATGAGTATATACGGACCAGGTAGTTCTTCCGATTGGGTGACAAATTCAAAGAATTTGGAACCGGCAGAAGGGGGATTCATCCCGACAGAGGGAGACTTTTTAACTACCCAAAAAACAAAGGCCTTTATCAATAGAACTATATCGAGGGCCACGGACGGGATTCACAAGAGTCTACTATCACAACTTATAGAATATGCCCTGGTTGTGAATACACAAAGTCGTGAAGAAACGCATACGGAACTAAACGAACTAGGTAAAAAAATAACCGAATTTCGAAAGGAGGCTCGGTTGGGTATTGAGAACGTCCGAGAAGACCCACCAGGCAGACCTTACGGATGGCTTAGGTGTGTTGCGCTTAGAGGACTCTCTCACTAGAGAAGCGACACTTACTGAATTAGACGGGAAAATAATCGATTTTCGAGGAGACCCGAACGAATATTGAGAAAGATCAGGCGGCTTATAAGGTGTTGCGCTCAGAGGACTCTCTCATCAGAGAAACGGAACCAAACGAACTAGGTAAAAAAATAACCAAATTTCGAAAAGAGAGCAGGTAGGATATTGATAAAGTCCGGGCCGACCGCCAGGCGGCCCTTACGTTGCGCTTAGAGGACTCTCTCATCAGAGATGCGGCATTTACCGAACTAGTTAAAAAAATAACCAAATTTAAAAAAGAGGCCACGTCGGGTATTGAGAAAGTACGAGAAGACCACCAGGCGGACCTTACGAAGGCTTATGAGGTGTTGCGCTCAGAGGACTCTCTCATCAGAGAAGCGGCACTTACTGAACTAGATAAAAAAATAACCAAATTTCGAAAAGAGACCCGATCGGGTATTGATAAAGTCCGAGAAGACCACCAGTCGAACCTTGCGGAGGCCATTGCGGAGGCTTATGATGCGTTGCGATTAGAGGGCTCTCTCAGCAAAGAAGCGACACTTACCGAACTAGACGAAAAAATAGCCGAATTTCTGAAAGAGACCAGGTCGGGGGTTGATGGGGTCCGAGAAGACAACAAGGAGGCCATTGAGGAGGCTTATGGGGCGTTACGCTCAGAGGACTCTCTCAACAGAGAAGCGGCACTTACTGACATATACGAAAAAAAAAAAAATAACCGAATTTCGAAAAGAGGCCCGGTTGGGGATTGATAAAGTCCGAGAAGACCACCAGTCGAACCTTGCGGAGGCTTATGAGGTGTTGCGCTCAGAGGACTCTCTCATCAGAGAGGCGGCGGTTGCTGAACTAGACGAAAAAATAACCGAATTTCAAAAAGAGGCCCGGTCGGGTGTTGAGAAAGCCCTAGAAGGCCACCAGGTGACCATTACGGAGGCTTATGATGCGTTGCGCTTAGAGGACTCTCTCACCAGAGAAGCGACACTTACCGAACTAGACGGAAAGATAACCGAAGTTTCCGATAAACTGAAACATGATCGTATAGCCGCGACCAAAGCTCTTGAGGAGGCCTCTTATAATATTCGTACTGAGGCATATAACGCAAACAGGGCGCTTGCCGGAATAGTGAAAACAATGAAAACGCCAAAACGTGTCATAACAGTTTGGGCTGAGAAGCGGGGCCCATTGGTTGAGGGGCACTATGAATATTCGTTCGGTGCCAAAGCGAGTAATAAATATGGGGGATACACTATGACAGCTGCAGGTGAAGTTATCCAAATGGCGGTCTGCTCGGTTAATGCTAATGGTAAACCTGTGGGCGCGGTCGCGATAAATATTGTAGTAGATGGGGAAGAACGGGGGGTTGGAGTCACTAAAATCTCTGGAGATAGTTCGACGATGGTTTCGTTCACCGGTGATGATCGAATTAGACTTTCCAAAGGTAGTGTTATTAACTTTGTTACGAAAATCGGTGACCCAGAGAGTTCTTCCACTATTGTCTCATTGTTAATTGAACTTATTTTGTAAATACTAATATATTGAAATTTGTAAAATTTAAATAGGAACGAATCAACGCTTCCAATTGTCAATACCACTCCACCAACACAATATCCAACTCTCAATACCACTCCACCAACACAATATCCAACTCTCAATACCACTCCACCAACACTATATCCAATTAACGAAAGAAGTTCAGATTTTAGGTTGAATAATATCGTCGCTATGCAGGATATTTTAGTTAGAGAATGTGCAAATAGAAAAAGACACGCTAAAAAATATAAGCGCGCGGTGAACATGGCTGAAGCTCTAGTACGGTTCTGGCAAGTGTTTCTGTGTTGTGTGGGGCGGGAACAGCTGCAACTATATCCACCATTATAACGGTTCCTGTAGCGGGGATTTTATGTGCGGTGTCGGCCGTTTCTGGGTTGCTGTGTATGGTAATTAGGGCGGCGGGTGGAAAACTCGAGAAAAAAAGTAGAAAAACTGATAGAATATCCGTTCTCGCTAGGTCTAAGAAAAATAGCATCGACGTTATGGTGTCCAAAGCGTTGGCCGATAAGAAAATATCAAATTTAGAGTTTGAATCCGTGGTGGAAGAAATGGGGAGATATGAAGAATTAAAAAATGATATAAGAATCAAGGCGCGCGCCACCATGCCCAAAATTGAGTGTACTGATTGGGATAA
Organism: Conchocele bisecta; assembly: GCA_029237695.1. NCBI lineage: Eukaryota > Metazoa > Mollusca > Bivalvia > Lucinida > Thyasiridae > Conchocele > Conchocele bisecta. The sequence continues at coordinate 37,796,397 of CM055271.1, forward strand.
ATTTAAGGTAAAACTTGGAAATAAAGTCGGAGGAAATGTTACAGCACCATTGTGATTTTTATAATTTTAAAAATCTTATATTGGTGCAGTAAACAAATTTACATACCTATACAACATGTGTTTTTCATTGAGAATTACGCCGTAATCGCATAACAAATTCGGTCGAGGATTACACTGTAATCGCCTGTGTAAATTGATACACTCGGCTATAAATTAATTAGTAGTTTGTTTTTTTTCAATAATAATTTTTCAATATCTTTATAAGCGATATCGTAGAAATGTACATTCGTAAACGAATCGTTGGGTTTTAAAATTTTTGTATAATACACCTTAGTTTCATATCCGATACGCATTATCCGTCTTAATGTTTGTATTTGCCTCTTGTATAGTTGACATAATTGCCGGTATAATATTGGAAATGTAACGTTTTTATCGGAGCGTAATAAATTACGCTGGTATTTCATGTATTCGATATCACCTAGTGTTCTCATTTTATAGAATTTATATACAGGATTATAACCCCCGTAAGCTTCGTAAACTTCTTCAACACAGTCATTAAAAATTTGCAATTCAAATTGTATTGTATTATCCATTTTCTCTAATAATATTGGTACTCGTTTTTTCTGTTCAATTTTATAAAATTAGTTTGATAATGTTTTTTTACAGTGTTTTAATGCTGTAGAAACACCGTGACTTATTAGATCTATTCTATCTTTCTAACTGACTTTCCGATTTGAATTATTACTAAACGATAATACTTGCGAGCACGTAATCCCTTGTTAACCATTCGATGAGTAGCCTGAGTGCCACCGCATGGTGGACATAGCAGTGACTCGGCTTTGGTCCCTACCCCACAATGTCGACATGGGCGAGGCGAAACGGAACCTCTTCGCATCCATGCACGGTGATGTTTGCAATATTCGTAAATACCGGTGCGAAAACATCTCTCGTGACTACCTGTCTTCAACCATGCACACTTAACTAGAACCATTATGTTATATATATACTGAGTATAACATAGGGAGGGATTTTTATCTCTAATAGGGTGTATCTTCTCATGTCATAAATATATGGTCTCGCGAGAAGTAGTATATAAGAGTCATAATGATTACAAGTTTCGTGTGGAAGCCACCACACGTAGTGGGTGGCTTCCATATAAACTTGTATCATTATGACTCTTATATACTACTTAGGTTTTAATGATTTATACTAATTACATGCGCCACCTGAAAAAAAAAATATTTTTGACAGATTATAAAGTATGATCTTTGCACACCAAACAATACATACAGAGAATAAAATTAATAGTAATGTCCTTTAACATTTTAATGAAACATGGTTATCGCCCCTGATATCAGTGTGAAAATTTAAAATGTAAAATGCATAATAATTCCAATCAATACGTGGGGTAATGATGTATCCTCAATTTAACAATTCGTTCCGTCGATTTAACAATTCGTACCCACGATATAACAACTTGTTCCCTCGAATTAACAATTCGTTCCCAAGAAATGACAATTCGTTCCCTCAATTTAACAATTCGTTCCCACTAATTAACAATTCGTTCCCGTGGGAAGTAATTGTAAATTCTTGGGAACCAATTGTTAATTCGTGGGAATGAATTGTTATTTCGTGGGATCGAATCGTAGTAGTAATTGTCCATAATCTCAGTCGGATGAACGGTTTCCTTTGTTAGTGAATGTGCGTGATGTCAGGCAATAAACACTTGATGAAATCCGGTGTTTGTTTTTCAAATTTAAATCTGTATTCAAGTGGTTTGGCGAAATATAATAAACACAAATAATTAAAAATTCGATGAATACAATATTAGATTGTAATCGTATTTCTTGGAAAATTGCTGAGAAAATGTCTTCCTGTTATCGACATTAACCCTTGCAACACCACAGACCTCTATAGAGACAATGTTTGCAAACAGTGCAGATCCAGATGAGCCGGCTCGTAACGAGCCGTCTCATCAGGATCTCCACTGTTTGTTAATAATTTTAAACGTCGTACAGATTACCCTTTTAGAATAATGGGATAATTTGAATGAACAAAATTAATGAAATAGCGTGAAACATTGGCATGGAACATCCTATTAAGTTACTTGGTGTTGAAAGGGTTAATATGGGTTTTGCAACCATTTCCATCACATTCCCCAAAACATGTGCTATATGTTTTCCCATTCACGGCACTAACCTACTATTCTCTATCTAAGTTCCTTATTTCTGAACCAAAATATATGGTGTGACCACTCATTTGAACCGTCCTCTTGAACCGTCTCGGAGAGTGGTCACAACATATACTTCTGATGAGAAATAAAGAAATTCTTGAGCCTTGCCGGATATTTTTTCCCATTAAAGGGTTAAAGGCACTGGGCCTCAGATATGCGCAGAAAATGATGACAATTAATAGATTACTGTCTGTTCCACGTTTTTATCAGAAAGATCTAAATTGAAGTAGTTTTTCATCAATAATAAAAAATTCACCCTCCCCCAAAAAAAGTATTTGGCGAAATTCCATTAAATATTGATTTCAGTGCAAATTGTGGACCGATTTTCAAAATCTAACTTTTGTTTTCTTAGTTACATCATTTCCAAACTATCTAGCCAGGTTTCGGAGTCAATTTCCAAAATATTTCGTTTTTCGACCCTCTTTGTCTCGATGTACCTCTGTTTTGTTTGCCCCATGTTAAATTCCCATAGTAACATCGTTTTTTCGCAATAAAATAAATATTTGATGGAATTTTATCAAATTGTTATTGATGAAAAAGTACTTACCTTTATATATTTTTGAGATTTAATGTGTTTAATAGCCAAAAATTCGTCGGCAGCCAAACGTGGAACAGACAGTAGTAAAGCATATACAGTGGAACCTCTTTATATCGGACACCAAGTAAACGCATTTGATCTTATGTTTCATGAGTTTCTTGGTCATTTATATCGGGTGATAATGTCTGTTCGTGATCGCATAGCACACAACAATGGCTCAGAATGATCACATGCCTGAAATGCCTAATCCGGACGCCCTGAGGAACTCCCAGGGTGTCCGGTTTAGAGAGGTTTCGCTGTACATGTATATAGAGAATAGTAGGTTAGTGCCGTGAATGGGAAAACATATATGGCAAGGCTTAGGAAACGGGATGGGCGAGGCTCTGCCGAGCCCATCCCGTTTCCGTGCCGCGCCAGATATGTTTTCCCATTCACGGCACTAACCTACATGTCCTGTTCTATTTATCCCGTCAACACCTACATATGGCTTTAAAATGCAAAAAAATAACTATAGCCACCGCACATATTTATACGCAGTGATTAGGTCGTATTGACAGGATATCAAAAACGTTTCACGGCACCGTGTTCAAAAATTTGTCTCAGCTGTATTAAAGTATTTTAAACTAGAAATGTGGCCTGTCGGCACACGAATGCCCCCGCTGGCAGCCAAAGAAAACAAGGCATATTTGAATGTGGATTTGTCACAGGGAGGCAGAGGACCATTGAAGCAATGCGTGTGTGAAATGTGACGCAGATCCGAGTAAGGAAACAGAATTATAAGCCATTTACTCGAGCGTTAAGGTTTCGAACGCACCAAGTCTGTGACATTGACCCTGGGCTTAGCGGGGGCGGGACGAATGTGGATTTGGCACAGGGTGGCAGAGGACCTTTGGAGCAATGCATGTGTGTAATGTGAAGCAGATCCGAGCAAGGAAACATAAATTATAAGCCATTTACCCGAGCGTTAAAGTTTCGAACGCACCAAGTCTGAGACCTTGAACCTGGGCTTAGCGGGGGCGGGACGAATGTGGATTTGTCACAGGGTAGCAGAGGACCATTGGAGCAATGCGTGTGTGAAATGTGAAGCAGATCCGAGCAAGGAAACAGAAATGATAAGCCATTTACCCGAGCGTTAAGGTTTCGGGACGTACGTACGTACGTACGTATGTACGTACGCCGGTAACACTATATGCCCCCCTCACCATTCGGTGGCGGGGGCATAATAAACAAATAACAAATATTGACAATTTTAGCGCAGGCGGTGGTGTTCACGAAATGCAACACAATAGAATGAGGCTTATCGCCGCCATTACTTGATCAATGGGAAGTAACTCTATTTGTGGTATGACAGTTTTATCCGTAGTGGATATCTCCCTTCTACGGAGCCCTGCACGGGACAAGGATTCTTTTTTATTAATTCTTTCCCACGAATTAACAATTCGTTCGCACAAATTGACAATTCGTTCCATCAATTTAACAATTCGTTCCCACGAATGAACAATTCGTTCTGTTAATTCGTGGGAACGAATTGTTATATCGTGGGAACGAATTGTGTTATCTCGTGGGAACGAATTGTTATATTGTGGGAACGAATGGTTAATTCCAGGGAACGAATTGTTAAATTGAGGGAACGAATTCTCATTTCGTGGGAAAGAATTGTTAATTCGAGGGAACGAAATGTTAAATTGAGGGAACGAATTGTTATTTCGTTGGAACGAATTGATAAAAAAAAATTGATGTCCGCTGTGGGGCTCCGTACCCTTTTGTTATCAACACACAGGGTCCGCGGAGGAAAATCACACATGGTGGCTACATATGTCTGCGGTCTACGTACCATTTTCTAATATTTACATCATTACGCAAACACGTCTTATTTGGAATTAATAAATCACTGAACTACTTTCGGCAAGGGAGATAATCAATATCACGCGAACTATTTTCATACGAGCCAAGCGGTTTGTTCTGTTTATGATTAGAATATATAGTTTTAAGCTATCTCCTGTGATATATAATGATACATTACTTTGTTATGTTATGGGTACTAATACATGTTGTTTCAATAGCGTATCTCTGTAACGGTATTGTTGTAGATGGAGTTGCAAATAATTTAATAATTATTACGTTCAAATGGTGGCGTAATACTGATAGCACTTCTGTATAACTGTGATTGTCATAACAGTCGTGAGGTTAAGGTCGCCGGCTTTAATGATTTAATTACAGATTCCCGAAAGGGTCGGGGGTTCAAACCTCGACGTGGTATAAAAAAAAAATTCTCCATATATTATTTTTGTGATTTTAATATTTTTTATATTTTACACAATTTTATGATTTTAATAAAAATACCTATAAATTGATAGAAACTTACCAACAATTAAAGTGTCTGTCTTTAAGTAATATATACACAGACATTTGTTACTATGTTTTTTTTAAGTTTAAGTAATATACACAGACAGTTTGTTACTGTAAGTTTAAGTTTGAGGTACTGTCATACTGTCTATACCATATAATGTTTTACTGTCCCAAAATCTTTTTTTTTTTGGCTGTCACAATTAATTAATTTTCGGACAGCAAACAATTTTTTATGAATTTGAAATAATTATTGTCCTCCATCTGCTCACAACACTGTTCGAACTGCGCCTGTGGCTACCACGACCAGAATTCACTGGCCGCAAACACAGTAGCCATCGGCGTCTATTTATTAAATTATTATTTTGTATTTTATTTGAATTCCGCGTGAACGCTGCATTTTGTGTCAACACCATTTACAGAAAATATTGGTGATTTTCTAAACGAATATCGGAGAAATGCGGCTATATTTTATTTTGTCAATTTTCAACACCATTTACGGAAAAAAATTACTGATTTTTTAAAACAATATCGGCACAACTAAATACGATGATAGAATTTTTGTCAACTTTTCAACACCATTTACGGAAAATATTACTGATTTTCTAAAAACAATATCGGCGAAGGTGTACTGAACTAATCATTATTTTAAATAACCAGCCGTCTAATAGATCTGTGTATAATCGAGAGTATATCGTTAATTGTCATGTTGTCTCCGACAGTGAGGTGTTGCGGCACACATCAAAACGACACGTCAATTTCAAAACATTGCCTAAGGGTCACAGCTGTGTGGTGTCATCAGATCAACACCTCGTCACACACAACTACGCATTATCGATTTTTTCCCCACACAGAGCGACGTGTATTTACAACTAGATCTGTGTAATGTGTCGGGTGTAGCCAAAGACCATACATAAAATAAATTCGTAATTAGTCACAGATGTAGCCTTAAAATATAATCGATTTCCTTAAATTACGTCCGCATGTTGACAGATATTTCAGAGCAGACGTCATCGTAATTTGCCGTTATTTATTTCCAAAATTAACCATATATTCTGTAAATGGCGTTGAAAGTTGACAATAAATTAAGACCAGATCAGTACGTTAAATCGCTATCGACGAAAACTGACGATCCTATGAGAGAGTAATACCGTTTAAGCGTATCCAATGTTAAATATACATCGTTATTTTTTTATGACTTTCGTAGTTTTTACCGAGAAATTCAAACCGTTTCCAATTATTGGGAACATAATATCATGATTAGCACATCGTTTCACTAAGCGGGGGTTACTCAGGAAATGGGATCACACGGTCTATTGTTTACACTGGATTAATGGCGGCCTCCATGAGGTCTCAGGTAAATCTTATTTTTCAATAATACGACTGTGGTTTCTTCCTTTTAGTGATAACCATGTTCCAGCCGTTAACACTTATTTAGCAACATTACTTAATATGTAGTTAGTCTGAACATTCTGCAGACAAATCTGAATTGGACGGAATCGAGCGTTGTTTAAACTTAGTCCGGTTCATATGCACAGGTCAAAATATGAACTGAAAATGGCGCTTTGTGTGACAGAAATCCGTACGCGGACGAATAAAAAAAATATTTTGTTATAAATATCACATACAGCGAAACAGCGGTAGCATCTACTGTTTTAATAATATGCATACATATTGTAATTAATGTTTAATAGTGATATACTTATGAATAATATACGATACTATGGTTTATACTGCAGCACTATGTTTTTAGGCTGTGTGATTTGCCTCAATATAAACTGGATTAATTAATACTTATATTCATGCGCTTCATGACAACATCATTACATTTAAAATATACAAATATTACTTAAAGGGGTACCGATATGATACATTTTAATAATATAAATATTGAAAATACACATTACAATCGCTTACAACATAAGTTATTGATTGAAAATAGTCACTGCATCGTGACCTATTTGACCGCATTACCTATTGCGCGGCAACCTCACCAAATCCGCTGTTTACATAGGTAACCACGGGTTTGGTGAGGTAGGCTCGCTAATACAATGTTTGCGTAATGATTGTCCATACAGTTATAATGGAAACGCCCATTTAACGTAATGCGTTTATATCCCAGTACAATACCTTAGACCCACGTGACGTCGCGCCATGTTGCTCACTGGTTAAAGTTCGTTTGACTTCATTAATTTTCACCAGGTTGATAATAACTGTACGTTATTGACCGGCAACGTCGCTGTTCCAGGAATTGCGACAAAAAGACGAAAAACCAGATTATTCTGGCTGTTGTAGAGAGGCTGCACTGTAGTTATCTCGTTCAATTTATCTCGTATTCACCAGTTAGTAAGTCGTTTTGACGCACTAATTATAATTACGAGCGTATATTTAACCCGTTCACCACTACGTACATGTACCTGGGGGCCGTGTCACTAAACTTCGTACGACTAAAATGTTCGTAAGTGCAAAATTATGAAAGTCTGTAGAGTTCACATTGACAAAGTTTTCTTGTGAAAAATTATTGGATTTACATTTATTGAGCATATGCAGCATATGCTCAATAAATGTAAATCCATCAATTGAAATTTCAAGACGATCCTAAATTTTCACTTACAAACATTGTAGTCGTACGAAGTTTCGTGAAACGGCCCCCTGGAGTGGATATTGATATGTTAATTTTGCAACCAATCCAACCGTCACAAAATGGTTTTCAGACTTGTCTATGTATGCAACGAGGGTATTTCTTGTTCTCGACAATATGTAAATGAATTTCAAAAAGTGTAGATCCTGATGAGACGACTCGTTACGAGCCGGCTCATCTGGATTTGCACTGTTTGTATAAACCGCTATAGCGGGGTTCAAATGGTTAAGACGACCAATAAGATGTAGTAAGATAACGTAGTTACACAATACTTTATTTCAATACACTTGGATAATGTGATAGTCATCAACAAGCTTGATCGTCTGGGCCTGAGATTGCGAGTTGCCGGGATGACCAATCGATGATCAGAAACGTTGGTAATCTGGGCAAGATTAACGCAGATGACTGTGCATCATGTTACCACATTAAGTAGACATAATAAATATTCCAACACAGAAAATAGTTCCAGTTATAATATTATTTTCCCAATCATTGCTGCGAGTTTGCACATATGGACATGTGGACGCTTGTAGAGCCGGTTTTTGTAACCCCCCACACCCCGGTTTTTGTAAACCCCGTTAACAAAAACCGGGGGTTACAAAAACCGTAGACGTACGCGCCGGTTTTGCAACCCCCCGGTTTTTGTAACCCCAAATATTAATATTGATATACGTCAGATATGCTTGATTCAAACTTGAAATAAAGTATGTTTCGTCCTGACCCGACGTTCGATACTCAAAATTTCGGGCGGTGGCATTTTTGTAACCTTGTTCTACACTAAAGCCGCGTTACTGAAACTGTAATCGACTTTCCAATGCACGTGGTTTACAAAAACCGGGGGAGGGGGTGGGGAGGGGTACAAAATGCCGGCTCTACAGACGCTTGTAGTAAATAGTAAATGATTGTGTCCCATTTTACATTGCGTTTCATTAAGCTGTTGCTAGGAGGCGTTATATATCATTGACTATGACAATTATAGCGAAGCTGTGAAATTGCTGTCAATAGTTCACATTATTTGAAGGGGCAACTGGAAGAAGGGGACTAACTGCATTATGCAGTTAGTCCCCTTCTTCCAGTTGCCCCTTCAAATAACGTGCAGTTAGTCCCCTTCTTATAGTTGCCCCTTCCAATAACGTGCAGTTAGTGCCTTCTTCCAGTTGCCCCTTCAAATAACGTGCAGTTAGTCCCCTTTGCCCCTTCAAATAACGTGCAGTTTGTCCCCTTCTTCAGTTGCCCCTTCAAATAAACGTGCAGTTAGTCCCCTTCTTACAGTTGCCCCTTCAAATAACGTGCAGTTAGTCCCCACCTTCTTACAGTTGCCCTTCAAATAACGTGCAGTTTGTCCCCTTCTTACAGTGCCCCTTTCAATAACGTGCAGCTCCCCTTCTTACAGTTGCCCCTTCAAATAACGTGCAGTTAGTCCCCTTCTTACAGTTGCCCCTTCAAATAACGTGCAGTTAGTCCCCTTCTTACAGTTTGCCCCTTTCAATAACGTGCAGCTCCCCTTTTCTTACAGTTGCCCTTCAAATAACGTGCAGTTAGTCCCCTTCTTACAGTTGCCCCTTCAAATAACGTTGCAGTTAGTCCCCTTCTTACAGTTGCCCCTTCAAATAACGTGCAGTTTGTCCCCTTCTTACAGTTGCCCCTTCAAATAACGTGCAGTTAGTCCCCTTCTTACAGTTGCCCCTTCAAATAACGTGCAGTTAGTCCCCTTCTTACAGTTGCCCCTTTCAATAACGTGCAGCTCCCCTTCTTACAGTTGCCCCTTCAAATAACGTTCTGTTTGTCCCCTTCTTCCAGTTGCCCCTTCCAATAACGTGCAGTTAGACCCCTTCTTATAGTTGCCCCTTCATGAGGCAATTAGAAAAAATACTGATAATTGTCGGCAATATATGAATCTTCAAAACAAATGTGCATCGGCCGGGAATCGAACCCGGGCCGCCCGCGTGGCAGGCGAGCATTCTACCACTGAACCACCGATGCTTGAAAAGAATTTATACTTTCACCTGTTTTATGTTGACATGCGCAAGCCCATGAGGTACATGTAATCGATCATTTCAAGTGACAAGTTAATTACATGACATCCAGCTCATCCAATATAATTATACACTGTCATTGACTTTACATCTAGGTACAGTGGGACCTCTCTAACCCGGACACCAATAAAGCATCTCCGATCTTATTTTTTATGAGTTTCTTGGTCATTTATCTCATTTGATAATGTCTGTTCGTGATCGCATAGCACACACCTAAGGCTCATAATGATCAAATGCCTGATTTACAGTGAAACCTCTCTAAGCCGGACACAATGGGAAACTCCCAGGGTGTCCAGTTTAGAGACGTTTCACTGTATTCAATTTTGTTCCACGTTAATTCGCTAACAACGAATGTTAAATACTAAACATTAACGAACACACATTTAATTAATAAGTCATGATCGGTACCAGCGGCCCGTTTCACTAAACTTCGTACATGTACGATAAAATACTCGTACCACGATTTTGATTGGAATAGATAATCTCAGCTATACGGATGACTTTTACTTTTTAATATGTCTTTTATATCATAGCTTATAGCTGAGACCCGGGTTTGGAACGTTCTCGAGCCAATTCCTACCCTAAAAGAAGATAAAGAAAAAAGACAAAAAAGACCGGGTCGTTACAAAATATGGTCACAATAACAGCCCATTGTTACGGAGCACCACAGGGGACGTATTCTTTTTTTTTTTTTAAATCGTTCCCACGAAATAACAGTTCGTTACCACGGGAACGAATTGTTAATTCGTAGAAACGAATTGTTGTATCGTGGGAACGAATTGTCATTTCGAGGGAACGAATTGTTGTATCGTGGGAACGAACTGTTAATTCGAGGGAACGAATTGTTAAATTGAGGGAACGAATTGTTATTTCATTGGTACCAGGTATCATAGCGCCCCTTTTACCAGTCAAACCCATGTATATTCAGCTAACAAACAATATTAGCAACAGTTAAATTTCAGATAGACCTATTATATATGGCTAACAAATAATACTAGAACAGATAAAGTTCATACCAGTCGCAGGACAGGCCCATGTCATTTGATTTATGGTGACAACATTCTTACCCTGGAAGATTTGTTTTAAAATAGATCGTTTTACATATGAAGGCTGAATTGTACTTTACATTAATACTACAGTCTTGCACAGCTTTTTTTTGTTCACCACCATTTTTACATCCCCCCATTAGGTTCACGCACCCGCAGACTCTGTTGGAGTTAAATATGGTAAGGAAAAAACCACCCTAAATAGGCAATGAGTGAAATAAAAATATTATCATTAAATTGTCAAGGAATAGGTCAACTTCCCAAACGCACTGATCTTTTTCAATACTTAAAAGAAAAAAAATATCACATATACTGTTTGCAAGATACCCATTTCACTCCAGGGGAAGACGAAAAATGTGTAAGGACTGGGTGGGGTAATGATTGTTATTTCAGTTCATTCGATCTAATGTAATGCAAGGGGAGTAGCAATATTATTCAATGGTAATTTAGACTATAAAGTACACCAGTCAAAATGCGATCCCAATGGTAACTTCATTCTACTAGACATCAGTATTGAAAATAATAAATTTACACTTGTATGCCTGTATGGACCAAACTCAGATGATCCCCTTTTTTTTCAGAACATATCAAAAGAAATTGATGAAATGAATAACGATAAATATATTTTATGCGGAGATTTTAACCTTGTTTTGGACCCAGATTTAGACTATCATAACTATAAAAATATAAATAATAAAAAATCTAGAGAAAAATTATTAGAAATTATTCAAGAAAAATATTTAATCGACCCTTTTAGAGAAAATCACCCCCTAATGAGAAGGTTCACATGGAGACGACGACAGCCTTTTCAGCAAGTAAGACTAGATTTCTTCCTCATCTCTGAAAATACTTTACCTTCAATTAAAAACTGCATCATTGAAAATAGCTACAGATCTGATCATTCACCTGTATTGTTAAGTTTACGTTTCAACAATTTTATAAAGGGAAAACCACTATGGAAACATAACAATTCAATGCTGAAAGACATAAATTACATAAACATGATTAATGAAAAAATAGAAGAAATAAAAAATAAATCATATTGCTATTCCAATATATAAACCGACAAAACTTACATGAAATACCAAACAACGAATTGAAATTCACAATTAACGTTAACGATCAACTTTTTCTAGAAACACTTATGATGGAACTACGTGGAAAATCTATTTTTTATTCTTCCTTTATAAAAAAAGAAACCAATCAAAAAGAAAAAATCATTAACAGAACAAATATTAGACATGGAAAAACAGTTAAAGAAAGAAGACATGAATAAAATTGAAATTTTAAAATTAGAACTCCAGGAAATTCGTAAAATTAAAGTAAATGGTTCAGTTATTCGATCAAGGGCTCTAAATATAAATGAAGGAGAAAAAACAACAAAATATTTCTGTGCACTTGAATCTCATAACTTTAATAAGTAAAACAATACCAAAACATGAAACAGAAAATGGCAAAATAATTACAAATCAGTCAGAGATATTAAAAGAAACAGAACTATTTTACACCAAACTGTATAGCAATAAAGACACAGCTGCTTATAAAGATTTAGATTTGGATAATATTTTGGAAAATACGCATGTACCAAAATTAATAAATGAAACAGAATCAGAAAAACTAGAGGGATTAATCACAAAAACTGAACTAGCCTTTGCACTAAAAACATGACGAACAACCGTAGCCCAGGTACAAGCGGATTTGCATGCGAATTTTATAAAATGTTTTGGCATAAACTGGGTGATTTCATTTGTAGGGCAATAAATTATAGCTATCAGAAGGGTGAACTATCTATAACTCAACGACAGGGTATAATAACAATAATCCCAAAAGAAAATAAATCTCGACATTTTCTAAAAAATTATAGACCTATTTCATTATTAAACACAATTTACAAAATGGCATCAGCATCTATCGCTAATAGAATAAAAACAGTATTAGACAAATTAATAAATGGGGACCAAACAGGATTTATTTCAGGAAGATACATGGGGGAAAACACTAGACAGGTATACGACATTATGCAATATATTTAAAAAAACAATATCCCAGGACTTCTTCTTCTTATAGACTTTGAGAAAGCATTTGACTCTCTATCGTGGAACTATATTCATAAAGTACTTCGTTACTTTAAATTCGGACCAAATATTAGGCAATGGATTACATTATTCTACAAAAATGCTCAACTATCAGTTAATCAACATTGTAACCTCTCACCTTTTTGTTCAATACACCGAGGCTGTCGTCAGGGAGACCCACTCTCACCGTACATATTTATCTTATGCGCAGAAATATTTGCAATCAGAATACGCAAAAATCATAAAATTAAAGGAATTAAAATAAAAGGAACAGAATACAAACTAACACAGTTTGCAGATGACACTAGTGCCTTCTTGGATGGATCAAGTGAATCACTAAATGAAACACTTAATGAACTGGAAATGTATGCCCATATGTCAGGACTTAAAGTTAATTTTGATAAAACACAAGTTATTTGGATTGGGGCCAAAAAATTTAGCCAAGACTCAATAAAAACAAAATGGAAACTAAAGTGGGGAAATGACAGATTTAAATTGCTTGGAATTACATTTGACACAGATTTAGAAAAATTGTGAACATAAATTTCTCGGAAAAATGAGCTCATAAAAGAAAAAATCAAAAGCTGGAACAAAAGGTACTTAACACCATTAGGCCGAATCACAGTCATAAAGTCTCTTCTTCTCCCATCTTTAAATCACCTGTTTATATCCCTACCTAACCCCAGTCAAACATGTGTTAAAGATATCAGCAGCATTATGTATGAATTTTTATGGCAAGGTAAATCACGAGTAAAAGGCACTATCACATGCAAACAATATGAGGATGGCGGACTAAAAATGCCAAATATTGAGGAATATATATCGTCTTTAAAAACAACATGGTTAAGAAGAATAGTGTGCAACAAATACAAATTTATAAACATTTTAAATACATAAATTGATACAGACAATATTTTTAAATTGGGAGATATGTACATTGAACAAAAAATAGGAAAAATTTCAAACCTTTTTTGGCGGGATGTTTTAAAAGCTCATCTAAAATTACAAAATAAGCTTAAGCGATAAACATGGATGCATTTCTTTCTCTAGCCCATTATTTTTTAACAAGGACATAAAATGTGGGACAACCTTCTTCAATAAGGCATGGTTTGATAAGGGAATATGTTTTATAAATGACATTATCAAAATTGATGGAACTTTTGCCTCTCAAAATGAACTTAAAAACAATTTCAACATATATATAAACTTTCTTCAATATTATGGCCTTGTCAAAGCAATAAAAGATTGGGGTAAAAGTTTGAAACTTATCAATATCGAAAAAAGTTACAAATGCCATTTACTCCATACAAACTAAAAATATACCTAAAAAACAAAACCGGGACAAAAGACATGTACCTCGCATTAAACTCCAATTCTGAAACTCCAGCTGGTAAAATTAAATGGAACTCCACCTAAAATTTTAACAATGAAACATGGAAGAAAATATATTTATGGCCGCATACCATAACAAAAGACACAACTCGAAAATGGTTCCAGTACCGAATAAACCACAATATTCTGGCCACAAATGATTTCCTAAATAAGATTAAAATTGTCAGTAGTCCATTATGTACATTCTGTAAGAAGTTCTCGGAAACAATAAAACATTTGTTTTGGGATTGTAAGGTTACACAAAACATATTTAGGGAACTTCAAGTATGGTTAGCGACCAACAATATAACTATTACAATTAACGAAAAATCATTCATCTTTGGGATTTACGAAAAAACAATAAGTATCTTCAAACAATTAATACTATTAGAAACTAAATACTATCTCTATTATTGCCGGTGTTCAAAAGTAGTACCAAGTCTCAGCGTACTGAAGCATCGAATTCAACTATTGTATGAAACATCCAGGAAGGCAGCAATAATGGCCAACAAACTTGAAAACTTTACTTTATAAAAATTTGGGAAGACTTTATCATTTCAAAATTTTAATTTATGTAACAAAAACACCAAAATAAGATTTCATCTTCAGCTGAGCTAGTTGCGGGTGCTATAATAAATCTCTGCTTTTGTGAGTTTTTTTTTCTTCCTTTCTTTGTTTTAACCCCTTCCCACCCCTCCCCACTTCCCATTCCACCTCATATTATAGGTTTGGGAAATAAAGACTTATAAATATGAATCTAGTAGAAGAATATAATATGCATAGAGTAATACAGGTTCAAGCAAAGACATGATCGACGGAACCAGCCGCGTTTTGTTTTATAATCAGTGTGGGGATCGGAACAGATTGTACATTGGTTTGTCAATACATAATGTTACCAACAACTGTACCATTTTAACCCTTTCAGCCCTAAATAACTGGAATGGATTATATATAATATGTTAATTTTCGGTCAATTCCATTCAACACAAAATACTTTTCAAATAATCTATTTATAATTTATTTTTATTTTTTTTTTTTTAACAAATATGAAAACTACTTGCAAAGAGTGCAGATCCTGATGAGCCGGCTCGTCTGGATCTACACTGTTTAAAAACACTATATAAATGGCTGTAGTGTTGAAAGGGTTAATACACGATTTAAACATGTAGATGCACAGCAGGATTGAACTTCACTTTTTACAGAGTGGGGCTGGTTTCAGTTGATTGGGGTGGTCATTGGATCATGGGTTATATGAATGATAACAAATAATCAATTACATGGTATTACATATGCTAAATCAAACTTTGGCTCTTGCAGCGCTGGAGAGTGACATTGTCATCTGCGGGTTTTATAATAAGTATTACTGTCTATTTTTTTTTTAATAACACGTGCAACTTTTTATTGAAAATTCAGGTATCTCATTAATGACGATTCTCATGTACCAGTCAACCATGAAGTCTTAATAGAACAGTGATTTCTACCCAGTACTGCAAGAGCAAAAGAGGGTGAATATCTGTAATTGCATGTTTTGTATTTGTATCCGACTATGACATGTATATTATGTACGGTTTATGGGGGATGGCCCCGACCCACCACAAACCTATTACGGGGAAAATAAATATTTTCAAAAAAAAAAATAAAAATAAAAGAATTGTTATTTCGTGGGAACGATTTAATAAAATCCATGTCCCCCTCCCCGGCGGGGATCCATGCATTATGTCCTCGTGTTGCAACTAAAATTGGAACAAAAAGTACATGTCGGTATATTTACATGTTTGTTATTGGTCTGTATTGCGAAGTATTAAACCGCTCGCTCGTCACTAAATCTCAGCTATAAAGATACAGATACTATACAAGATAGATGAAGAAGTAAAAGTAATCCGTATAGCTGAGATTATCTAAGCTAAATTTTGATAACTTGAAATGTGACTCATAAATCATATCACATACTACACATGTACAGGCAGGCGCGGATCCAGGCGAGGGCGTGTCCGGCGCACGCCCCCTCTAAAAATAGATTTTAGCCAATTTCTTTTGTGGAAAGATCTGATTATTTCCTTATTTCTCACCCAAAGTGTATGTTGTTACCACTCAGTTGAACCGTCTCGTCGAGACGGTTCAACTGAGTGGTAGCAACATATACTTTGGATGAGAAATAAGAAGAAATGCAGAAAATAATCTGAATTTTATGAAAAGTTGACAATCATATATATGTGTCTCATTTGAAATACACGCCCGCTCTAGACATCACTCCTGGATCTGCACCTGGTAGGGGCCATTGAACCTGAACACATTAACCAATTAGTTCTTCCTAGCGAGAATTATGTTGTTGCAAGTCATGTAAGTTTAGTTGTGCATTTAATAGCGTCTCAGTCAAGGTGCATAATCACGTGGTTAAAACAACAACAACAATGACTGAAAGTTTTGAAAGCGAGCCCACTCCAAAGTAAGTATTATTTGATAGTTTCCTTAATATGGAACGGATTTTTATGAAACATGGCGCAGCAAACGCGTCTTTATGAGCTGCATTTTGGTGATTTCGGGACTTCGTCACATACTTATGTCGTTTTAGTATTAGAGTTAACACGGAAATCGATTCTTCGCAACAACGACAGAAGTTTGGGCCAGAGTACCGAGACCACCAACTGCAGCTTAACAAGACGCGTTTGACGCGCCATATTTCAACCAAATCCGTTACACAATAAGGACAATAAACAAAGAATACCTACCTTGAATCGGAGGCGCTTTCAGTAGTTTCAGTAATTGTTGTTGTTGTTGTAACCACGTGATCCTGCACCCTGGAGCCGTATGAAGTTTAGTGAAATGTAACCCAGCTTCGTCGCGCATGCGTCGTGCTTTCATCACATATCGAGTATCTTACATACATTAGGTCATAGCAAATTCTGTCTCTGTTAAGCGTTTCGTGTGCGGGTAGGTTTGGAAAATGGTTATGTTGAAAAACAAACACAATGTGTAAGCTAACACTAATTACTGGTGAAGTAATATGAAAACTGATTGCGTGACTTGTCCAAGTATTAACGGGATACAATTATCCAAGTGACGGGATACAATTATAGTAGTATGAAACATTTGACTAACAAATTCCCTATTTTCTTTATTTCATCTCAGAAGTATATGTTGTTACCACTCATTTGAACCGTCTCAACGAGACGGTTCAAATGAGTGGTAACAACATATACCTATATGGAGTATTAAACACTTTCTTGATATTTGTTCAACTAAAAGCATTGTGTCCTTAGGCTGAAATGCGTTAAATCCGTTCATGAATGTCCACTAATTAAGTTTATTAACCTTTGAACCCGATAGCCCGCTATATCGGTTTATGCAAACAGTTCAGATCCAGATGAGCCGGCTCGTAACGAGCCGTCTCATCAGGATCTGCACTGTTTGAAAGTAATTTTCATATTTTTGAGAAGAAAAATACCCCTTTTTATAAATGGAATCGTCTGAAAATAATTTTGCGATGATTGGATTGGTTGCAAAATTAACATATCGCAGGCCATTCAGTTACTTAGGGGTGAAAGGGTTAAGAGTAGTTGTTCTTCTTTGTTCTACAGTTTGCTGGCTGAACTTTAAATTTATGCTCAACCCTACAAGGGTTGAGGAAGTTTTAAACGTAAATTTACCTTCTTATTTGTCAAGGCCTTGTTGTTTTTGCCGGATACGTCGGTATGTTTTGGTCAACTGGGTGGACGCTTCACATAGAAAATATATGTTATGGCCTTACGTGATGATATATACTGAGTTTACAAACAACATAAGAAATGATGCTATTGCCGAGATGCTTACGAAGTCGATCAAATGTTGTATTTTATTTATTGCATAAGCACACCATCAGTTATCATACAATGAAACTGTACAAACTGAGTGTTAAGGACACGAAGGAACGGTTTCTTTTCTATGAATCGTAGATCAGGAATAAATGTAGTCTCCTATATAATTCCATATAAAACTCGCCGCTACTGATGCAGACTTTCTACAGGTAAGGTGGCCGCGAAAGTTGGATATGGTTTACAATGTTCGTCTATGTGCTATTTAGGAACAAACATATGAAAAGTCATGCAGAGCATGATGTTATTAGCCGATCAAATCAGGGTAAAGTGCATCGAACATATGTAGGTGTGTCTCTGGTAACATTGTCAATGATAAACTATTTTCGACCACAGTTCTGTACCCAGCGTTGACATTTTTCTCGATTTTGTGAGGTTTTGGTTTTGGAAAACCCGTTCCCAAATCCATCCAATAGCAGCAATGCCATAGCAGCAATGTTTTGTTGTCACCATTATGTTGCGAAATATTCCAGCGTAACACCTGTACTGTATGCTCTATTTATCTACAAATTACACTCCGCAATACACAAAGTTGTAGTCACTGTGTGTGTGTGTTTGTCCGAATTCTGTGGCAGCACGCGAGTGGGCGGAGCTACCAGGGCTATATATATCTAGCGGTTACAGTGTCATCTAAAAATAGACGCAAGCTCCTGCGTATTCAGGCACATGCCCAGATTGGCCTAATGTGCCCCATCCGTGATTTTTTGCGCGATGTCGGGGCGCAAGACAATCAATAATTTGCGACATTGACAATAATTAAGGGGGATTGCCGCAATCGCGCGTGCTGGATGCATCCTGCCATCCCTGCATGATACGTAAACAAATCAAAGTTGGCTATGAAGGGCAATTCTTCGTTTTGATTGGTGGAAAATTTTGTGAATATTAACTAGCGTCAAATGACGCGCATACGCGATCCAATGGGATAAACCCGAGATGCTGGGATAAACCCGAAAATGCTGGGGTTACTAGTAAGGAGATTTTGAGCAGAGGTCGATTATAAATTAGCCGAATAAACACATTTTACGCGATTATACGTGGCTGAAACTTGTTCTGTTTAATAAATAAAAGCTTTAAATTTATTAGCCCAATAATCGGCGTATGTTGGCGTATATGGCCATTAGAGCCAACTATGGACTTCAACAACAATAACTTCCGGGTTAAATCTCTTCAGGCGTTCAGCTCATTAAGTATTCAAAATTGTGTTATTTGGCTATAAGTAAAGTTTTTAAACGGAGATAATTGCCAAAAATGCAAACTTTATCAGTTGATGCAATTTGGAAGTGATACAGAAAAATTCGCGTTCGTAGATTACCGAATAGCGGATAAAAGGGTTGCTACAAACTTTTTCAGAATTCGATGGATAACCAACATATTAGCCGATCTATAAATAGATCGGCTAATAACAATACAATGTAATATAATTTAACCTGACTTACAACATAAGTTACATCTGTTTGTGATATAAAATTTTACTTCAATAGAGTACAGTGAGAAAAACTATATGATTTGTTTAAATAGACGTTAATTGAGGAGCTATCAATGTGAAACCATACAACATGTTCCCAACGATACATGTAGCACCATACCGTCACACTACCGCCTGCGCTAATCTTGTCAATGTGTTTCATTTTCGTTATTTCAAAATGATTCACTATTGTCCTTGATATCAAGCAACCTGTGGCCTATTTCACCAACATTGCAAAGTATTCTTTTGTAGCAAAGTATACTTTGAGGGAGCAATAATTTATTTTTCCTGAAATGCATTATTTCATATAATACGAACTATATTGTACTGCAGATATTTGATGATTAAAAGTGTGCAGAATTATTATACTGAATTTATTACATTATCACAGCCAAAATGGCTGTGATAATGTAATAAATTCAGTATAATAAAAAATAATAAATTTAACCTAAAATAGAAAATTTCTCCCTCAAAGTATACTTTGCTAGAAAAGTATACTTTGCAATGTTGATGAAATAGGCTACAGATTGTTTGAGCTCATTCCCATACAATACAATTGCTTGGTTGCGGGTTGGCATTACCAATAGATGTTCAGAAACGTTAACATTTCGGCAATATTAACGCATGCGGCTGTTAGGAAACAGACAGGCAATTGATTTCCCATAGACGCACATTCACACAAACATACCAAAATCAATTGCGTTACTTCCATACATGGGGTCAGTTACCTAAGCTGGTTCTAGATTCATGCCAAGTCATGCGAATTGATTTCCATGAGTTATTTCTTCTTTTGTTGGCGGAAGCGTCTACTTTCACTGTCAAAATGCCACGTCCACATCAAGTCGCACACAGCTAAATAATTAACCTAATATAATAAAATGTTGGCACAGACACACATTTCCTGCAGCATATATTTTATTTATCTCTCTGTCATAATAATAACAATCAGTCCAGATAATTTACTCCTTGTTTCTAAGCTCTACCAGGACTGGTTTGCGGTCACATTATCCATTGGCCGACTGGTTCCTATAGGCATCTACAGCCGATATCGGACATCTGATTAATGGACGACAACACTATATGCTAGTTTGGTTTCAATTCCTGCGACAGTTATTTCCCCTAGATCCCAGGTGTTTCAACACTGGCAGATGGTCAGAATGTGTGAATTTTGGGTAGATTTGTGTAGATTTCGTTGGTTTTGGGTAATTTACATAGTTTTGTTAAACTAATTAATGCTCAATCATTACACACGACGGAAATCGTGAACTGTCTACACATTTACCATTCCGAAACTTTCGAGCCCCTTTCTTACTGTAAAAATACCCTAAATTCGTACGTATAAGTGTAATTCGCGGGAGGTGATGTAACTTGTATGTTGGTAACAATGCACCCAAACCACCAGAGATACCGAAATAAACCATAGAATACTGAAATATGAACCGTTCTGCAAGAATCTGTGGTGTAGATGCCAGTCACCACTTCTCACGACGTATCCGAGGATTGTATCTAGGTCTACACAGTCATAGAAAACTGTTTACAATATACAGCAGAGCTCCAGATAAGTGTTGTATCTAAAGAGTATTATACCCCCAGATTGCAAATTCAATGCGTATTTTACTTTTACAAATGTAGTATTGAGTTGCTGCGACAAATGATAAAAAATAAAACAAATTTTGAAAAATCACTTTTTACATTTTAAATTTATTATAGTATTTTCACTACTCAGTTTGAAAATCAATGCGTATTTTCACATTGCTGTGAGTATTTTGTACTCCCAATAAGAGTGTAAAATATGCCAATACGCGCCTTATATGAGACACGGCATGTGACTTTTGTACCTTCGGACATCTGCGTAATTTCATTAAATACGTTTACAAAATTTACAATATTGTTCATAAATACAGTCAGAAGTTGACACAATTGTCAGAGTACATGCGGAATATAATTCCGCATGTACTCTGAAAATTGTGTCAACTTCTGACGCGATTTACGGAATATATTGCAAATTTTGTAAACGTATTTCATGAAATTACGCATATGTCCGACGACACAAATCACATGCCGTGCCTCTTACGGAGCTCTGATACAGTATATATGTGATGAGTCTGTGACAACTATACTGTACACGTACCACTGCTTAAAGGTACATACCCACTCAGTAGACACATAGAGAATAGTAGGATTAGTGCCGTGAATGGGAAAAATATCCGGCAACGCTCATGAATTTCTTTATTTCTCATCAGAAGTATATGTTGTGACCACTCATTTGAACCGTCTCGCCGAGACGGTTCAAATGAGTGGTCACAACATATACTTTGGTTCAGAAATAAGGAAAATAGATAGAGAATAGTAGGTTAGTGCCGTGAATGGGAAAAAATATCTGGCAAGGCTCAGGAAACGGGATGGGCGAGGCTTTGCCGAGCACATCGCGTTTCCGAGCCGCGCCATATATTTTTCCCATTCACGGCACTAACCTACTATTCTATTTATCCCGGCAACACCTACTAATGGCTTTAAAATGCAAACAAAATAATCCCAGCCACCGCACATATTCATACACAGTGATCAGGTCGTATTGACAGGATATCAAAAATGTTTCACGGCACCGTGTTTCACGGCACATATGCACTGTGTTGACGGGATAAAAACTGTTCTTTATATCAGAGACATCATCTGAGACATTGTCTGACAAAATAAACATTCATTCACGATTACCCCACGTATTGATTGACATTACCATACATTTTATATCAAACGTAAATTTCCACACTGATATCAGGGGCGATAACCGCGTTCCCTTAAAATGTTAACGGACATTCCTATATATTCTCTGTATTTACTTTTTGATATGCAATGATCATACTTTCTAATTTGTCGAAAATATTATTTTGTTCAGGCTGACGCATTTAATTAGTACAAATAATTAAAATGTAGCATGCCTCATTTACATATGAAAATAGCCTGATACATGTACCACCGCGAGTCACAATCAGGAAAATAAATATTACTAAATGATTATATCTGTATAGCGGGCACTCGTAATGTTTAGAACTGGTGGAATAGTGACACAATTATAAACTTATTTAATTCCTATAAAGAACATATTGTGCCTACTGAGTGGGCATGTACCTTTAAAAACGTCTATGTGTCACGCCTCATTGATACAGAACCAATGACGTCATAATTCAAAAACACACGTGCTAATCGTTTCCGTTTGAACATCTTTCGAATGCTCTAACCCATTTACGGAAAATACAGTATATTCCCGAAATCAGAATCGCGTAATTCGGATATGTGACAAGGGAGAATTAATTTCCCGATTGATCATCTCTTGAATTGCATTTTAACGAGCGTCTTCGTTGCAAGTAATTGTCTCTTTGAAAACATCGCCGTCAATAAATCAGAAATGTAACACTTAAAACGCGGGAAACGTAAATTGTCGTCTGTTGTCGATTTATGTTTTGTCTTTTTTATTTTTTCTCAATAAAAGCATGGTTTGATGACACTTTAGAATCATTTCCATTGGAAATTGATTCTAAAGTGTTGTCAAAACATGGTTTTGGTGAGAAAAAATGGAAAATATAAATGAACAGCAGACGTCACATTTTAGTTCATCTTTGTAAGGGTTAAGCACGTTTGTTGCGTTGTTCTTTCATCTAATGGTTATCTTCATTTTGTGTGCGTCTCCTGTGTGCAATATAATTATTATTTCAATATTATTTTTTATAATTGCCATTTCAGGATTTTTTAAAACAAATACTATAACAAATTAAACAGTGTTTTCATCATGGCCCTGTGTAAAGTGGCTTGATTGAAGATATATGACGACAGAGCTCTAGATAATCTTTGTGTATAAAGCGTACTATACCCCCCTGATTTCAAAATCATTGCGTATTTTACTTTTACAAATGGATTATTGATATTTTTCATTACTAAATAGGGAAAAAATTATAAAAAAAATATAAACATTCACTTAATTGAGCTGTCTCAACTAAGTGAATTTTCAATTTTATGACAGTATTTTCACTACTCAATTTTAAATTCAATGCGTATTTTCACATTGCTGTGCGTATTTTGTACTCCCACTTTTGATAATCAGTGCATATTCAGCTAAAACAATTGCCTAAAATACGCCAATATGCACCTTATCTGGAGCATGTGACGGTTCTATAAACTGACATTGTTTCACATTTTAATCGTATCTTTTCTCTCTTCTGTTTCATGTTGCGCCTGCTGTTACACGATATAGGTAAGTCACACCGTGTCTAATTGCTGTTTGTCTACCCCTCTCCGCATCCACTGATCCACCGATGTAATCACGATACATAGAGGAAATTCGGTATATTTTTGCAACGAATATGACATATATGTTCATCTCGTGGTGTGAAATGTCCATATATTTCACGAGTGAAATATATGGACATTTCACACCACGAGATGAACATATATGCAATATGGACATTTCCACACCACGAGATGAACATATATGTCATATTCGTTGCCAAAATATGAATATTCTATTTATTATATACCGCTCCATGGAAATTAGCAGTTTGTTAGACTGTATACGGCAATGAATGTGTATTTGCAGCCTATTTGCGCTGTTTTGCAGATGCGCGTTATGAATATAGATAGCGGAAGTTGTCGTATTTTCACCGGAAGTTGTTTATTTCATCGATGAGAACATATGACTTTTATTTACATCGTATAACTATGTATTTCATGGGTAGGTATATACTAAAATACACTATCAAAGCTTCGTATATGGTTTGTGTTCAAAGAGTATTGCACTGGTCACCCTGATTCAAATTCAATACATATTTTATTTTTGCAAACGTATTATTTATTGAATTTATCACATGTTTTTTATGCTCCAATAAGTGGATTTTTAAATTCATGAGCACATCTTACTCATAGATTTTAAAATCAATGAGTATTTTCAAATTATTTTGAGTACTTTGTGCTCACACTTTTGGAAATACGTATTCAGCTGTGCTATAATAAATGCATATCACTAGCAAAATGCGCCTTATCTGTGGCCCCGAAAATGGTATGATACAATGATTCATGCACTATTACAAGACAGTGGAACCTCTCTAAACCGAACACCCTGGAGACATCCCAGGGTGTCCGGTTTAGAGAGGTTCCACTGTGAAACTTGCATATAACTACTTCACGACACGCGTGCCTGCTTTGCGATCATGAACAGACATTGTCATCAGAGATAAATGGAAAGGAAGCATATCGAAATTAAGCACAACTGAATTGTGTCTCTCTGTCCGGTTTACAGGAGTTCGACTGTACAATCTAATGCTTTAGACATCATCATTTTCTGTAGCCGATTTCATCAAAACTGCAAAGTATACTTATCTAGCAAAGTGTGCTTTGAGGTAGTAATCATTTATTTTTCCCGAAATGCATTATTTCATATAGAACTACTAACTGCATATATTTAATGATTAAAAATATGCAGAATTATTATACTGAATGTATTACATTATCACAGCTAAAATGGCTGTGATAATGTAATAAATTCAGTTTAATAAAAATAAATAAATTTATCCTTAAATTGAAAATTTCTCCCTCAAAGTATACTTTGCTAGATACATGTAAGTATACGTTGTAATGTTGATGAAATAGGCTACATATATACAGTGGACACTCTCAATACCTGACACGCTTGGTGGTCCAAATGTTGCCAGTTTAGACATATTATAATACTATATCATATATACCCACACGTGTTTGAACAAATGGTCAGTATGTTGGTGTCATATGGGTATTTTTGTGGATTATTGGTATATTTGAGTTTATTTGTGTGCAATACTAATGCTCAATCATTACACACCACATAAATCGTCAATTATCTACACATTCACCGTTCCGATTATACTGTCAAACTCCCCACATAGGGACAGTATATTACCGTACTTACTTATACGTAAAACTCGCGGGATGTCACGTCAATTGTATGTTGGTAACAATGCACCTTCCGGCCTTCGTCCAGTATTCCCGCGACTTTTCCAAGTTTATATCCCCGATAAATTCCACAAAAAGGCCATTCATTCCTTATAATTCCAGCATTTGAAATAAATTCATCAAGAAAATGTGTTTATTTTCCGTTTTCTTAAGAATTATTTTAACTGCACCTGACGGTTACGGAAAGTAGTTCGGCATGGAGTTTACTGGGATATAAATTTTGGACGGAGACTTGCAACGGACCAATCAAATGTTAGGGGATTGTGTAAATATTTTTGTGCTGGAATTATTGTAAAATGTGACCGATACAAGCTAATTCGGTAAACTTTTACGATAGAAGTTGGTAAGCATTACTGTCTGTTCCACGTTTGTCTGCCGACGAACTTTTGGCTATTAAACATATTAAATCTAAAAAATATTTAAATGTAAGTACTTTTTCATCAATAACAAAAAAATCACCCTACCAAAAAAATGTGCTTGATGAAATTCCATCAAATATTGATTTTATAGCGAAAAATAGTTTTTCCTACGGGAATTTAAAATGGGAGGAAAAGAGGAGGATGCGCTGTGGGAGGAGTCAAAAACAGAACAGTTTTGGAAATTGACTCCGAAACCTGGCTAGATAGCTTGGAAATGATGTAACTAAGAAAACAAAAGTTAGATTTTGAAAATCGGTCAGCAAATACAAAATTAATAAAAACAATTTTATTTTTAACTCCCATGTTAAATTCCCATAGGAAAATATTGTTTTCGCAATAAAATCAATATTTGACGGAATTTCATCAAATAAACGTTTTATGGGAGGGTGACTTTTTGTTATTGATGAAACAGTACTTATATTTAAATGTGTTTAATGCCCAACAGTTCGTCGGCAGCATCACGTGGAATAGACAGTAGTGTCATATACATGCAACATACTTTGTTAAATTG
This sequence comes from Conchocele bisecta, assembly GCA_029237695.1. Classification (NCBI taxonomy): domain Eukaryota; kingdom Metazoa; phylum Mollusca; class Bivalvia; order Lucinida; family Thyasiridae; genus Conchocele; species Conchocele bisecta. The sequence continues at coordinate 37,822,908 of CM055271.1, forward strand.
GTATGATCCAGTAATGTATATACATGTACGAGTACACGCATTTGATACCACAGGCACCGGCTGAATATCGATTTCATCTAAAGCAGGTGATGATGAAATAATTGCTAATAATGACTTCCAATCAGTTATTTCCACTTTGATATTTTCATTTAATGGGGTACATGTACCATGTTATTATTTCACATTTGACCAGGTTAAAACGCATATCTATATGTGACTGGATAAATAGAGAATAGTAGGTTAGTGCCTGAATGAATGGGAAAACATATCTGGCAATGCGTAGGAAACGGGATGGGCGAGG
>CM055271.1:37823708-37851095 GCA_029237695.1 Conchocele bisecta
CCTCGCCCATCCCGTTTCCTACGCATTGTCAGATATGTTTTCCCATTCACGGCACTAACCTACTATTTTCTATGTATCCATATATAGATATGCGTTTTAACCTGGTCAAATGTAAAATAATAATATGGTGTATGTACCCCATTAAATGAAAAGATCAAAGTGAAAACTAGAGCAGCTGAAGCTGCATCAACGGTTTGAGGCTTGATGTACTGACAAACGTACACTGGCAAAGTGATTAGAAGACATTGCCAATGACGAAAACATATGAAACTCAAAAAAAATTGATGCAATTCCAATGAAATTGAAAAAATAAAGTTTTGTATTTTCAGAATCGCTTGACTATCCTAAGCATTTTTCATTATATAACGTTCTACGAAATGTGTACCGTTAACCCCCTAGTCTGACATTGAAGTTGAGACGATTCTAAAGCACTCACAGCATGTCAGTTCGTATATAAAACCAGTGTCTGATACAGCCCACCATACCTGTCTGGCCTCCACCTCGAAGTTTGTCAGCTGTACACACTGTTCTAGGCGGCTAAGTTTATATGCTCGTTCTCAAACTTCAAATGCATGTAGCTCGCGCATTTGAGCAGATAGCTAAAAACTACCAGCGAATTGGAGATAGAGAATTTTATTGGCTTTTTAATGCAAAATAAATATTTGAAATCGGTTGAATAATAAGGAAGTTATGACCATTTCAATTTTTTTTAAAAACTTCAAATGCCTATAACTCTCTCATTTGGGCAGATAACCAAAAACTACCAGCGAAGCGGAGATAGAGAATTTTGTTGGCTTTTTAATGCAAAAAAATATTTGAAATCGGTTAGATAATAAAAAAGTTATGACCATTTCAAATTTGAAAAATTGAAAAAAAACGTCCAAGTTTGAAAGACAATAGAATCAGAACTATTCAAGCCATTGCTCTGAAAAATATCATCTTCTGTGCGGATGAATGTCCCGCGTGACGCTGTCAAAAAATTATGTTGCTGAGATTACTGTACAAATTGGAAACTGTTTTCAAAGACCACCCGTTAAAATAAAATAAAAATCTGAAATTGTTGATTTTTTTCATTTTTCTCAATTTCACATGTCTATAGCTCTCTCATTTGAGCAGATAGCCAAACATTGTCAGCGAAGCGAAGATAGAGAATTCTCGCAGCTTTACAATTCAAAAAGAATTTTTGAAATCGGTTGGAAAATAAGGAAGTTATAGGGAATTATATGATATATGACGTCACTTCCGGTTTCGTAAAAAGTGACGTCATGAGAATTCTGAAAATTTTGTTATTCTCGTCTCACTGTTGATGCGAATCGGTATACAAAATTTGAAGTCGATCCGACCAGCGGTTTGGGCTGTAGTCTCGACGGCTGAATAAAAAGAAAAAGAAAAAAAAGAAAAAGAAAAAGAAAAAAAAAACCAACGAAAACAAAAGGTTTGAGGAATCAAATTCCTCAAACCTAATAACTGATTGGAAGTCATTATTAGCAATTATTTCATCATCACCTGCTTTAGATGAAATCGATATTCAGCCGGTGCCTGTGGTATCATATGCGTGTACTCGTACATGTATATACATTACTGGATCATACCAATTTAACAAAGTATGTTGCATGTATATGCCACTACTGTCTGTTCCACGTGTTGCTGCCGACGAACTGTTGGGCATTAAACACATTTAAATATAAGTACTGTTTCATCAATAACAAAAAAGTCACCCTCCCATAAAACGTTTATTTGATGAAATTCCGTCAAATATTGATTTTATTGCGAAAATTTAACATGGGAGTTAAAAATAAAATTGTTTTTATTAATTTTTTATTTGCGGACCGATTTTGAAAATCTAACTTTTGTTTTCTTAGTTACATCATTTCCAAGCTGTCTAGCCAGGTTTCGGAGTCAATTTCCAAAACTGTTCAGTTTTTGACTCCTCCCCCAGCGCATCCTCCTCTTTTCCTCCCATTTTAAATTCCCATAGGAAAAACGTTTTTTTCGCTATAAAATCAATATTTGATGGAATTTTATCAAACACATTTTGTTGGTAGGGTGATTTTTTTGTTATTGATGAAAAAGTACTTACATTTAAATATTTTTTAGATTTAATATGTTTACATGTAATAGCCAAAAGTTCGTCGGCAGACAAACGTGGAACAGACAGTAATGCTTAACAACTTCTATCGTAAACGTTTACCGAATTAGCTTGTATCGGTCACATTTTACAATAATTCCAGCACAAAAATATTTACACAATTCCCTAACATTTGATTGGTCCGTTGCAGTCTCCGTCCAAAATTGATATCCTAGTAAACTCCATGCCGAACTACTTTCCGTAACCGTCAGGTGCAGTTAAAATAATTCTTAAGAAAACGGAAAATAAACACATTTTATTGATGAATTTATTTCAAATGCTGGAATTATAAGGAATGAATGGCCTTTTTGTGGAATTTATCGGGGATATAAACTTGGAAAAGTCGCGGGAATACTGGACGAAGGCCGGAAGGGAAGGCCTTCGTCCAGTATTCCCGCGACTTTTCCAAGTTTATACTCCGATAAATTCCACAAAAAGGCCATTCATTCCTATAATATAAGCGGCGTTCTTGAAGAAAGATTGATAGTTCGGTGGTTTATGAGTTATTTCGATATATCTGGTGGATTGGGTGCATTGTTACCAACATACAATTGACGTGACATCCCGCGAGTTTTACGTATAAGTAAGTACGGTAATATACTGTCCCTATGTGGGGAGTTTGACAGTATAATCGGAACGGTGAATGTGTAGATAATTGACGATTTATGTGGTGTGTAATGATTGAGCATTAGTAGTTGCACACAAATAAACTCAAATATACCAATAATCCACAAAAATACCCATATGACACCAACATACTGACCATTTGTTCAAACACGTGTGGGTATATATGATATAGTATTATAATATGTCTAAACTGGCAACATTTGGACCACCAAGCGTGTCAGGTATTGAGAGTGTCCACTGTGTATATGTAGCCTATTTCATCAACATTACAACGTATACTTACATGTATCTAGCAAAGTATACTTTGAGGGGGAGAAATTTTCAATTTAAGGATAAATTTATTTATTTTTTATTAAACTGAATTTATTACATTATCACAGCCATTTTAGCTGTGATAATGTAATACATTCAGTATAATAATTCTGCATATTTTTAATCATTAAATATATGCAGTTAGTAGTTCTATATGAAATAATGCATTTCGGGCAAAATAAATGATTACTACCTCAAAGCACACTTTGCTAGATAAGTATACTTTGCAGTTTTGATGAAATCGGCTACAGAAAATGATGATGTCTAAAGCATTAGATTGTACAGTCGAACTCCTGTAAACCGGACAGAGAGACAATTCAGTTGTGCTTAATTTCGATATGCTTCCTTTCCATTTATCTCTGATGACAATGTCTGTTCATGATCGCAAAGCAGGCACGCGTGTCGTGAAGTAGTTATATGCAAGTTTCACAGTGGAACCTCTCTAAACCGGACACCCTGGGATGTCTCCAGGGTGTTCGGTTTAGAGAGGTTCCACTGTCTTGTAATAGTGCATGAATCATTGTATCGTACCATTTTCGGGGCCACAGATAAGGCGCATTTTGCTAGTGATATGCATTTATTATAGCACAGCTGAATACGTATTTCCAAAAGTGTGAGCACAAAGTACTCAAAATAATTTGAAAATACTCATTGATTTTAAAATCTATGAGTAAGATGTGCTCATGAATTTAAAAATCCACTTATTGGAGCATAAAAAACATGTGATAAATTCAATAAATAATACGTTTGCAAAAATAAAATATGTATTGAATTTGAATCAGGGTGACCAGTGCAATACTCTTTGAACACAAACCATATACGAAGCTTTGATAGTGTATTTTAGTATATACCTACCCATGAAATACATAGTTATACGATGTAAATAAAAGTCATATGTTCTCATCGATGAAATAAACAACTTCCGGTGAAAATACGACAACTTCCGCTATCTATATTCATAACGCGCATCTGCACAAAACAGCGCAAATAGGCTGCAAATACACATTCATTGCCGTATACAGTCTAAAAAACTGCTAATTTCCATGGAGCGGTATAATTTATAATAAATAGAATATTCATATTTTTGCAACGAATATGACATATATGTTCATCTCATGGTGTGAAATGTCCATATTGCATATATGTTCATCTCGTGGTGTGAAATGTCCATATTTCACTCGTGAAATATATGGACATTTCACACCACGAGATGAACATATATGTCATATTCGTTGCAAAAATATACCGAATTTCCTCTATGTACAATGTATTGTGATTACATCGGTGGATCAGTGGATGCGGAGAGGGGTAGACAAACAGCAATTAGACACGGTGTGACTTACCTATATCATGTAACAGCAGGCGCAACATGAAACAGAAGAGAGAAAAGATACGATTAAAATGTGAAACAATGTCAGTTTATAGAACCGTCACATGCTCCAGATAAGGTGCATATTGGCGTATTTTAGGCAATTGTTTTAGCTGAATATGCACTGATTATCAAAAGTGGGAGTACAAAATACGCACAGCAATGTGAAAATACGCATTGAATTTAAAATTGAGTAGTGAAAATACTGTCATAAAATTGAAAATTCACTTAGTTGAGACGCAAAAAGCAAACACTGTTTGCTTTTTGCAGCTCAATTAAGTGAATGTTTATATTTTTTTATAATTTTTTCCCTATTTAGTAATGAAAAATATCAATAATCCATTTGTAAAAGTAAAATACGCAATGATTTTGAAATCAGGGGGGTATAGTACGCTTTATACACAAAGATTATCTAGAGCTCTGTCGTCATATATCTTCAATCAAGCCACTTTACACAGGGCCATGATGAAAACACTGTTTAATTTGTTATAGTATTTGTTTTAAAAAATCCTGAAATGGCAATTATAAAAAATAATATTGAAATAATAATTATATTGCACACAGGAGACGCACACAAAATGAAGATAACCATTAGATGAAAGAACAACGCAAACGTGCTTAACCCTTACAAAGATGAACTAAAATGTGACGTCTGCTGTTCATTTATATTTTCCATTTTTTCTCACCAAAACCATGTTTTGACAACACTTTAGAATCATTTCCAATGGAAATGATTCTAAAGTGTCATCAAACCATGCTTTTATTGAGAAAAAAGACAAAACATAAATCGACAACAGACGACAATTTACGTTTCCCGCGTTTTAAGTGTTACATTTCTGATTTATTGACGGCGATGTTTTCAAAGAGACAATTACTTGCAACGAAGACGCTCGTTAAAATGCAATTCAAGAGATGATACAATCGGGAAATTAACTCCCTTGTCACATATCCGAATTACGCCGATTCTGATTTCGGGAATATACTGTATTTTCCGTAAATGGGTTAGAGCATTCGAAAGATGTTCAAACGGAAACGATTAGCACGTGTGTTTTTGAATTATGACGTCATTGGTTCTGTATCAATGAGGCGTGACACATAGACGTTTAAAGGTACATGCCCACTCAGTAGGCACAATATGTTCTTTATAGGAATTAAATAAGTTTATAATTGTGTCACTATTCCACCAGTTCTAAACATTACGAGTGCCCGCTATACAGATATAATCATTTAGTAATATTTATTTTCCTGATTGTGACTCGCGGTGGTACATGTATCAGGCTATTTTCATATGTAAATGAGGCATGCTACATTTTAATTATTTGTACTAATTAAATGCGTCAGCCTGAATCAATATTTTCGACAAATTAGAAAGTATGATCATTGCATATCAAAAAGTAAATACAGAGAATATATAGGAATGTCCGTTAACATTTTAAGGGAACGCGGTTATCGCCCTGATATCAGTGTGGAAATTTACGTTTGATATAAAATGTATGGTAATGTCAATCAATACGTGGGGTAATCGTGAATGAATGTTTATTTTGTCAGACAATGTCTCAGATGATGTCTCTGATATAAAGAACAGTTTTTATCCCGTCAACACAGTGCATATGTGCCGTGAAACACGGTGCCGTGAAACATTTTTGATATCCTGTCAATACGACCTGATCACTGTGTATGAATATGTGCGGTGGCTGGGATTATTTTGTTTGCATTTTAAAGCCATTAGTAGGTGTTGCCGGGATAAATAGAATAGTAGGTTAGTGCCGTGAATGGGAAAAATATCTGGCGCGGCTCGGAAACGGGATGTGCTCGGCAGAGCCTCGCCCATCCCGTTTCCTGAGCCTTGCCAGATATTTTTTCCCATTCACGGCACTAACCTACTATTCTCTATCTATTTTCCTTATTTCTGAACCAAAGTATATGTTGTGACCACTCATTTGAACCGTCTCGGCGAGACGGTTCAAATGAGTGGTCACAACATATACTTCTGATGAGAAATAAAGAAATTCATGAGCGTTGCCGGATATTTTTCCCATTCACGGCACTAACCTACTATTCTCTATGTGTCTACTGAGTGGGTATGTACCTTTAAGCAGTGGTACGTGTACATGTATAGTTGTCACAGACTCATCACATATATACTGTATCAGAGCTCCGTAAGAGGCACGGCATGTGATTTGTGTCGTCGGACATATGCGTAATTTCATGAAATACGTTTACAAAATTTGCAATATATTCCGTAAATCGCGTCAGAAGTTGACACAATTTTCAGAGTACATGCGGAATTATATTCCGCATGTACTCTGACAATTGTGTCAACTTCTGACTGTATTTATGAACAATATTGTAAATTTTGTAAACGTATTTAATGAAATTACGCAGATGTCCGAAGGTACAAAAGTCACATGCCGTGTCTCATATAAGGCGCGTATTGGCATATTTTACACTCTTATTGGGAGTACAAAATACTCACAGCAATGTGAAAATACGCATTGATTTTCAAACTGAGTAGTGAAAATACTATAATAAATTTAAAATGTAAAAAGTGATTTTTCAAAATTTGTTTTATTTTTTATCATTTGTCGCAGCAACTCAATACTACATTTGTAAAAGTAAAATACGCATTGAATTTGCAATCTGGGGGTATAATACTCTTTAGATACACTTATCTGGAGCTCTGCTGTATATTGTAAACAGTTTTCTATGACTGTGTAGACCTAGATACAATCCTCGGATACGTCGTGAGAAGTGGTGACTGGCATCTACACCACAGATTCTTGCAGAACGGTTCATATTTCAGTATTCTATGGTTTATTTCGGTATCTCTGGTGGTTTGGGTGCATTGTTACCAACATACAAGTTACATCACCTCCCGCGAATTACACTTATACGTACGAATTTGGGTATTTTTACAGTAAGAAAGGGGCTCGAAAGTTCGGAATGGTAAATGTGTAGACAGTTCACGATTTCCGTCGTGTGTAATGATTGAGCATTAATTAGTTTAACAAAACTATGTAAATTACCCAAAACCAACGAAATCTACACAAATCTACCCAAAATTCACACATTCTGACCATCTGCCAGTGTTCAAACACCTGGGATCTAGGGGAAATAACTGTCGCAGGAATTGAACCAAACTAGCATATAGTGTTGTCGTCCATTAATCAGATGTCCGATATCGGCTGTAGATGCCTATAGGAACCAGTCGGCCAATGGATAATGTGACCGCAAACCAGTCCTGGTAGAGCTTAGAAACAAGGAGTAAATTATCTGGACTGATTGTTATTATTATGACAGAGAGATAAATAAAATATATGCTGCAGGAAATGTGTGTCTGTGCCAACATTTTATTATATTAGGTTAATTATTTAGCTGTGTGCGACTTGATGTGGACGTGGCATTTTGACAGTGAAAGTAGACGCTTCCGCCAACAAAAGAAGAAATAACTCATGGAAATCAATTCGCATGACTTGGCATGAATCTAGAACCAGCTTAGGTAACTGACCCCATGTATGGAAGTAACACAATTGATTTTGGTATGTTTGTGTGAATGTGCGTCTATGGGAAATCAATTGCCTGTCTGTTTCCTAACAGCCGCATGCGTTAATATTGCCGAAATGTTAACGTTTCTGAACATCTATTGGTAATGCCAACCCGCAACCAAGCAATTGTATTGTATGGGAATGAGCTCAAACAATCTGTAGCCTATTTCATCAACATTGCAAAGTATACTTTTCTAGCAAAGGTATACTTTTGAGGGAGAAAATTTTCTATTTAGGTTAAATTTATTATTTTTTATTATACTGAATTTATTACATTATCACAGCCATTTTGGCTGTGATAATGTAATAAATTCAGTATAATAATTCTGCACACTTTTAATCATCAAATATCTGCAGTACAATATAGTTCGTATTATATGAAATAATGCATTTCAGGAAAAATAAATTATTGCTCCCTCAAAGTATACTTTGCTACAAAAGAATACTTTGCAATGTTGGTGAAATAGGCCACAGGTTGCTTGATATCAAGGACAATAGTGAATCATTTTGAAATAACGAAAATGAAACACATTGACAAGATTAGCGCAGGCGGTAGTGTGACGGTATGGTGCTACATGTATCGTTGGGAACATGTTGTATGGTTTCACATTGATAGCTCCTCAATTAACGTCTATTTAAACAAATCATATAGTTTTTCTCACTGTACTCTATTGAAGTAAAATTTTATATCACAAACAGATGTAACTTATGTTGTAAGTCAGGTTAAATTATATTACATTGTATTGTTATTAGCCGATCTATTTATAGATCGGCTAATATGTTGGTTATCCATCGAATTCTGAAAAAGTTTGTAGCAACCCTTTTATCCGCTATTCGGTAATCTACGAACGCGAATTTTTCTGTATCACTTCCAAATTGCATCAACTGATAAAGTTTGCATTTTTGGCAATTATCTCCGTTTAAAACTTTACTTATAGCCAAATAACACAATTTTGAATACTTAATGAGCTGAACGCCTGAAGAGATTTAACCCGGAAGTTATTGTTGTTGAAGTCCATAGTTGGCTCTAATGGCCATATACGCCAACATACGCCGATTATTGGGCTAATTTAAAGCTTTTATTTATTAAACAGAACAAGTTTCAGCCACGTATAATCGCGTAAAATGTGTTTTTATTCGGCTAATTTATAATCGACCTCTGCTCAAAATCTCCTTACTAGTAACCCCAGCATTTTCGGGTTTATCCCAGCATCTCGGGTTTATCCCATTGGATCGCGTATGCGCGTCATTTGACGCTAGTTAATATTCACAAAATAAAATTTTCCACCAATCAAAACGAAGAATTGCCCTTCATAGCCAACTTTGATTTGTTTACGTATCATGCAGGGATGGCAGGGATGCATCCAGCACGCGCGATTGCGGCAATCCCCCTTAATTATTGTCAATGTCGCAAATTATTGATTGTCTTGCGCCCGACATCGCGCAAAAAATCACGGATGGGGCACATTAGGCCAATCTGGGCATGTGCCTGAATACGCAGGAGCTTGCGTCTATTTTTAGATGACACTGTAACCGCTAGATATATATAGCCCTGGTAGCTCCGCCCACTCGCGTGCTGCCACAGAATTCGGACAAACACACACACACAGTGACTACAACTTTGTGTATTGCGGAGTGTAATTTGTAGATAAATAGAGCATACAGTACAGGTGTTACGCTGGAATATTTCGCAACATAATGGTGACAACAAAACATTGCTGCTATGGCATTGCTGCTATTGGATGGATTTGGGAACGGGTTTCCAAAACCTGCACAAAATCGAGAAAAATGTCAACGCTGGGTACAGAACTGTGGTCGAAAATAGTTTACCATTGACAATGTTACCAGAGACACCTACATATGTTCGATGCACTTTACCCTGATTTGATCGGCTAATAACATCATGCTCTGCATGACTTTTCATATGTTTGTTCCTAAATAGCACATAGACGAACATTGTAAACCATATCCAACTTTCGCGGCCACCTTACCTGTAGAAAGTCTGCATCAGTAGCGGCGAGTTTTATATGGAATTATATAGGAGACTACATTTATTCCTGATCTACGATTCATAGAAAAGAAACCGTTCCTTCGTGTCCTTAACACTCGGTTTGTACAGTTTCATTGTATGATGGTGTGCTTATGCAATAAATAAAATACAACATTTGATCGACTTCGTAAGCATCTCGGCAATAGCATCATTTCTTATGTTGTTTGTAAACTCAGTATATATCATCATGTAAGGCCATAACATATATTTTCTATGTGAAGCGTCCACCCAGTTGACCAAAACATACCGACGTATCCGGCAAAAACAACAAGGCCTTGACAAATAAGAAGGTAAATTTACGTTTAAAACTTCCTCAACCCTTGTAGGGTTGAGGAAGTTTTTAGCATAAATTTAAAGTTCAGCCAGCAAACTGTAGAACAAAGAAGAACAACTACTCTTAACCCTTTCACCCCTAAGTAACTGAATGGCCTGCGATATGTTAATTTTGCAACCAATCCAATCATCGCAAAATTATTTTCAGACGATTCCATTTATAAAAAGGGGGTATTTTTCTTCTCAAAAATATGAAAATTACTTTCAAACAGTGCAGATCCTGATGAGACGGCTCGTTACGAGCCGGCTCATCTGGATCTGAACTGTTTGCATAAACCGATATAGCGGGCTTTCGGGTTCAAAGGGTTAATAAACTTATTAAGTGGACATTCATGAACGGATTTAACGCACTTCAGCCTAAGGACACAATGCTTTTAGTTGAACAAATATCAAGAAAGTGTTTAATACTCCATATAGGTATATGTTGTTACCACTCATTTGAACCGTCTCGTTGAGACGGTTCAAATGAGTGGTAACAACATATACTTCTGAGATGAAATAAAGAAAATAGGGAATTTGTTCGTCAAATGCTTCATACTACTATAATTGTATCCCGTCACTAATGGGTTAATACTTGGACAAGTCACGCAATCAGTTTTCATATTACTTCACCAGTAATTAGTGTAAACTAGCTTACACATTGTGTTTGTTTTTCAACATAACCATTTTCCAAACCTACCCGCGCACGAAACGCTTAACAGAGACAGAATTTGCTATGACCTAATGTATGTAAGATACTCGATATGTGATGAAAGCACGACGCATGCGCGACGAAGCTGGGTTACATTTCACTAAACTTCATACGGCTCCAGGGTGCAGGATCACGTGGTTACAACAACAACAACAATTACTGAAACTACTGAAAGCGCCTCCGATTCAAGGTACGTATTCTTTGTTTATTGTCCTTATTGTGTAACGGATTTGGTTGAAATATGGCGCGTCAAACGCGTCTTGTTAAGCTGCAGTTGGTGGTCTCGGTACTCTGGCCCAAACTTCTGTCGTTGTTGCGAAGAATCGATTTCCGTGTTAACTCTAATACTAAAACGACATAAGTATGTGACGAAGTCCCGAAATCACAAAAAAATGCAGCTCATAAAGACGCGTTTGCTGCGCCATGTTTCATAAAAATCCGTTCCATATTAAGGAAACTATCAAATAATACTTGCTTTGCAGTGGGCTCGCTTTCAAAACTTTCAGTCATTGTTGTTGTTGTTTTAACCACGTGATTATGCACCTTGACTGAGACGCTATTAAATGCACAACTAAACTTACATGACTTGCAACAACATAATTCTCGCTAGGAAGAACTAATTGGTTAATGTGTTCAGGTTCAATGGCCCCTACCAGGTGCAGATCCAGGAGTGATGTCTAGAGCGGGCGTGTATTTCAAATGAGACACATATATATGATTGTCAACTTTTCATAAAATTCAGATTATTTTCTGCATTTTTTTCTTATTTCTCATCAAAAGTATATGTTGCTACCACTCAGTTGAACCGTCTCGACGAGACGGTTCAACTGAGTGGTAACAACATACACTTTGGGTGAGAAATAAGGAAATACTCAGATCTTTCCACTTAAGAAATGATGGGCTAAAATCTAAACTCGACCATTTTTAGAGGGGGCGTGCGCCGGACACGCCCTCGCCTGGATCCGCGCCTGCCTGTATATGTGTAGTATGTGATATGATTTATGAGTCACATTTCAAGTTATCAAAATTTAGCTTAGATAATCTCAGCTATACGGATTACTTTTACTTCTTCATCTATCTTTTATAGTATCTGTATCTTTATAGCTGAGATTTAGTGACGAGCGAGCGGTTTAATACATCGCAATTCTGTTTAAAAAAAAACTTGCACAGACCAATAATAAGCATGTAAATATACCTATATGTACTTTTTGTTCCAATTTTAGTTGCAACACGAGGACATAATGCATGGATCCCCGCCGGGGAGGGGGACATGGATTTTATTAATTCGTTCCCACGAAATAACAATTCGTTCCCTCAATTTAACAATTCGTTACCTCGAATTAACAGTTCGTTCAAACGATACAATAATTCGTTCCCTCGAATTAACAATTCGTTCCCACGATACAACAATTCGTTCCCTCGAATTAACAATTCGTTCCCTCGAAATGACAATTCGTTCCCACGATATAACAATTCGTTTCTACGAATTAACAATTCGTTCCCGTGGGAACGAATTGTTATTTCGTGGGAACGAATTCAACAAAAATAAGTATACGTCCCCTGTGGGGCTCCGTGAGAATGGGCTGTTATTGTGACCATATTTTGTAATGACCAGGTCTTTTTTTTTGTCTTATATTTATGGGTAGGAAACCGATTCTTCGTCAAAACGACACAATTATGAGATTGAAGCCGCCTATACAATAAAGGACAACGTGTTCCGCATTTGCTACTGTATATTTCATAAATATATGTCATTCCATTAGCAAGATAAGAAAATCTACTGTAAACGCATGTAAAAACATGACGTCATGCCGTCCGGAAACCACGTGATCCACCACCTTGGTTATTAGGTAAGTTTATTGTAATATTTGTTATATTGTAGACTTGTCAACACAGCGAGGTTTGAACGTCAACATTCTGCAGGGTTTTTTCTATATCTTAGTGCGCAAAGTGTAAAAACTATAATTTATTACGAACATTTTTACAGTGTAGCGTGGTGTAGCGATATAGTACACTGAACTAACTTCGTAAGACTAAAATGTTCGTAAGTGCAAATTTAGGATCATCTGTAAATGTAAATTGATGAATTTTCATTTATTGAACATAGGCTGCATATGCAGCCTATGCTCAATAAATGTAAATCCAACAATTGTTTACAAGAAAACATTGTTAATGTGAAATGTACAGACTATCATAATTTGGCACTTACGAACATTTTAGTCGTACGGAGTTTAGTGAAACGGGCCCCTGTTGTCTATAAAGCGGAAAACGTGTAGCTATGACAGTGTATAATTATATTTGATGAGCTGAATGTCATGTAATTACCTTGTCACTTGAAATGATCGATTATCTCCATGGGCTCATTTGAACATAAAACAGGAGAAAGGATGTATAATATTCAAGCATCGGTGGTTCAGTGGTAGAATGCTCGCCTGCCACGCGGGCGGCCCGGGTTCGATTCCCGGCCGATGCACATTCCTTTTGAAGATTCATATATTGCCGACAATTATCAGTATTTTTTAAACAGAAATATTTATATTGTATAACTGTGCACGATCAGACAATTATATGTTCATACATACATTAAGTGGCTCATGGATAAAGGTGACTAACTGCATCATGCATTTAGTCACCTTCTAGTTGCCCCTTCAAATAACATGAACTATTGACAGCAATTTCAAGCTTCGCTACAATTGTCATAGTCAATGATACCAACGCCTCATAGCAACAGCTTAGTGAAACGAAATGTGAAGTGGGACACAATCATTTACTATTGTCTGCAGAGCCGGTTTTTTGTAACCCCCCCCCCCACCCCTCCCCGGTTTTTGTAAACCATATGCATTGGAAAGTCGATTACATTTTCTGTAACGCGGCTTCAGTGTAGAACAAGGTTACAAAAACGCCAACGCCCGAGATCTTGAGTATCGAGTTGCAAACCGGGAGTTGCAAAAACCGGCACGTACATGTACGTCTACGGTTTTTTTAACCCCCGATTTTTGTTAACGGGGTTTACAAAAACCGGGGGGTTACAAAAACCGGCTCTACCAAGCGTCCATATGTGCATATGTGCAAAATCGCAGCAAAATCGCAGCAAAATCGCAGCAAAATCGCAGCAATGATATGGAAAATAATAACATAACTGGAAGTATTTTCTGTGGTGGCAATGCCAACTCGCAATCAACAATTAGATTGTCTGAGCCTGAGCTCTAGCAGCTCAGGATCAGACAATCAAGCTTGTTGATGTCAATCACATTATCCAAGTGTATTGAAATAATGTAATGTGTAGCAGCTGCTACGTTGTCTTACTACAGTCGAACCTCCCCGAACGGCCACCTCTCTACAACAACACCCAATCTGTAACAGCCGCTATATTATTTCTCAAATGGATGATTTCCTCTATATTTAACCCTTAGACTGCTTAGCACGAACATTGTCATCTGCTGTTGCTTTGCGTTCTTTCTCAATAAAAACATGCTTTGACAGCACTTAAGAATAATTTCCATTGGAAATTATTCTAAAATGCTGTCAAAGCATGTATTTGATGAGAATTATCCAAGAAAATAAATAAACAGCAGACGACACATTTAATTAAGCATTAACCTCTCTACAGCAGCCACCTCTCTACAACAGCCAGTTTTGCGTCTTCCCAATGGTGGCTGTTGAAGAGAGGTTGCACTGAATTGTTAAATTGAGGGAACGAATTGTCAATTCGTGGGAAAGAATTAATAAAACAAAATCCTTGTCCCGTGCAGGGCTCCGTAGAAGGGAGATATCCAATACGGATAAAACTGTCATACCACAAATAGAGTTACTTCCCATTGATCAAGTAATGGCGGTGATACGCCTCATACTATTGTGTTGCCTTTCGTGAACACCACCGCCTGCGCTAATATGTTCAATATTAATTATTTGTTATTTGTTTATTTAAAATACTTTAATACAGCTCAGACAAATTTTTGAACACTGTGCCGTGAAACGTTTTTGATATCCTGTCAATACGACCTAAACACTGCGTATGAATATGTGCGGTGGCTAGGGTTATTTTTTTTGCATTTTAAAGCCATTTATAGGTGTTGACGGGATAAATAGAATAGTAGGTTAGTGCCGTGAATGGGAAAACATATCTGGCGCGGCAGAGCCTCGCCCATCCCGTTTGCTAAGCCTTGCCAGATATGTTTTCCCATTCACGGCACTAACCTGCTATTCTCTATATACTGTACAGCGAAACCTCTCTAAACCGGACACCCTGGGAGGTCCTTAGGGCGTCCGGATTAGGCATTTCAGGCATTTGATCAGTCTGAGCCATAGTTGTGTGCTATGCGATCACCAACAGACATTATCACCTGAGATAAATGACCAAGAAACTCATCAAAAATAAGATCAAATGCGTTTACTTGGTGTCCGATATAAAGAGGTTCCACTGTATATGCTTTACTACTGTCTGTTCCACGTTTTGCTGCCGACGAATTTTTGGCTATTAAACACATTAAATCTCAAAAATATATAAAGGTAAGTACTTGTTCATCAATAACAAAAAAGTGACCCTCCCTAAAAAAATTATTTGATAAAATTCCATCAAATATTTATTTTATTGCGAAAAAAACGATGTTACTATGGGAATTCAACATGGGGCAAAACAGAGGTAAAGCGAGACAAGGAGGGTCAAAAAACGAAATATTTTGGAAATTGACTCCGAAACCTGGCTACAGTAGCGCTTTTCTGCAGGTCAACTATACGTACTGTGCCTGTGATTTTAACAACATGAGAGTGAAGATGTCTATGGGGATTTAACATGGGGAAACCACCATTATAGATAGCCTCATACACGGAAAATTTCACAGTGTATCACTTTTACCCACTACTCTAATAGTACTATGTTATTAGCTATCAAATCCAGTGACATGTAAGCAGTTACCTGAGTGTATTGTCCCTGGTGTCTATTCACCTACTATGCGAGTACATACAGTAGGGCTTTTCTGCAGGTCAACTATACGTACTATACCAATACTATACGTACTATACCAATACTATACGTACTATACCAATACTATACTATAACCAATACTATACGTACTATACCAATACTATACGTATACTATACCAATACTATACGTACTATACCAATACTATACGTACTATACCAATACTATACGTACTATACCAATACTATACGTACTATACCAATACTATACGTACTATACCAATACTATACGTACTATACCAATACTATACGTACTATACCAATACTATACGTACTATACCAATACTATACGTACTATACCAATACTATACTATACCAATACTATACGTACTATACCAATACTATACGTACTATACCAATACTAAACGTATACTTTACCAATACTATACGTTACTATACCAATACTATACGTACATACCAACCTACTATACGTACTATACCAATACTATACGTACTATACCAATACTATACGTACTATACCAATACTATACTATACCAATACTATACGTATACTATACCAATAATATACGTACTATACCAATACTATACGTACTATACCAATACTATACGTACTATACCAATACTATACGTATACTATACCAATACTATACGTACTATACCAATACTACGTACTATCCAATACTATACGTACTATACCAATACTATACGTACTATACCAATACTATACGTACTATACCAATACTATACGTATACTATACCAATACTATACGTATACTATACCAATACTATACGTACTATACCAATACTATACGTACTATACCAATACTATACGTATACTATACCAATACTATACGTATACTATACCAATACTACGTATACTATACCAATACTATACGTACTATACCAATACTATACGTACTATACCAATACTATACGTATACTATACCAATACTATACGTATACTATACCAATACTATACGTATACTATACCAATACTATACGTATACTATACCAATACTATACGTACTATACCAATACTATACGTATACTGTACCAATACTATACGTATACTATACCAATACTATACGTATACTATACCAATACTATACGTATACTATACCAATACTATACGTATACTGTACCAATACGATGTTTTCTATACGATATGCATATAATATAAACGTACGGTATGTTTGTACCGTACATACATGTACCAACCAATATCGTATAGATATACCATTCAAATCGTACGTTTATACGATTTTTATACATGTGCATAATTCTGGTACGTTTGTATCGTGCAAACATACCAGATTATGGTATATTCATACCATATCCGTACGGATATATCGTATATACGAACGGATATCGTATGTTTGTATAATATTCGTATAGTACGTTTGTACATACCAATATTATATGATCATACGATATGCTCATTAAATATACCAATGCTATACGATTACTTATGTATACGATATTAGTATATACAAATAGGTTAGGAGCAGAAAAGCGTTAGTGTACTTGCCCACTCAGTAGACACAAAGAGAATAGTAGGTTAGTGCCGTAAATGGGAAAAAATATCCGGAAACGCTCATGAATTTCTTTATTTCTCATCAGAAGAATATGTTGTGACCACTCATTTGAACCGTCTCGCCGAGACGGTTCAAATGAGTGGTCACAACATATACTTTGGTTCAGAAATAAGGAAAATATACCAATACTATACGATTACAATATGTATACAATATTAGTATATACAAATAGGTAAGGAGCAGAAACGCGCTACAGCTAGATAGTTTGGAAATGATGTAACTAAGAAAACAAAAGTAAGATTTTGAAAATCGGTCCACAGTTTCGCACTGAAATCAATATTTAATGGAATTTCGTCAAATAATTTTTTGGGGGAGGGTGAATTTTTTATTATTGATGAAAAACTACTTCAATTTAGATCTTTCTGATAAAAACGTGGAACAGACAGTAATCTATTAATTGTTATCACTTTCTGCGCATATCTGAGACCCAGTGCCTTTAACGATAACAGGAAGACATTTTCTCAGCAATTTTCCAAGAAATACGATTACAATCTAATATTCTATTCATCGAATTTTTAATTATTTGTGTTTATTATATTTCGCCAAACCACTTGAACACAGATTTAAATTTGAAAAACAAACACAGGATTTCATCAAGTGTTTATTGCCTAACGGCACTCGTGAAATATGGACATTTCACACCACTCGATGAACATATATGTCATATTCGTTGCAAATATATGAATATCCTCTATGTAGTTCATTAGTCATCACCCATATGATACCAATTATTTTTGCTATATACCATGTATCGTGCGATAGCTACGTTGCATTGCGTATCATGTGTCACTAACTTATACCATCGTCAATATGGAGGCATGTTGTGTGACGATACGTAGAAGACGACAGCTGGGGGCCGTTTCACTAAACTTCGTACGACTTAAATGTTCGTAAGTGCAAACTTATCTTAGTCTGTAAATGTCACATTAACACTGTTTTCTGTTAAACAATTACTGGATTAACATTTAAATGTAACTCCATCAATTGAAATTTCCAGATGATCCTAAATTTGCACTTACGAACATTTTAGTCATACGAAGCTTAGTGAAACGGCTCCTAGGAACATTCCTTAAAGGTACATGCCCACTCAGTAGGCACTCAATGTTCTTTATATCACAGACATCATCCTCCCCAGAGGGTTCAACTGAGTAGTAACAATATACACTTTGGGTGTGGGGTGGGATCCCCTAAAATATACACTTTGGGTGTGGGGTGGGAACCCCTACCCTCCCCAGACTTATGATGTTTTCGACGTTCCAGTAGCCTATTTCATCAACATTGTAAAGTATACTTTACTAGCAAAGTATACTTTGAGGGAGTAATCATTTATTTATCCTGAAATGCATTATTTCATATAGAACTAACAAATGCATATATTTCATGATTAAAAGTATGCAGAATTATTATACTGAATTTATTACATTATCACAGCCAAATTGGCTGTGATAATGTAATAAATTCAGTATAATAAAAATTAATAAATTTATCATAAAATTGAAAAATTCTCCCTCAAAGTATACTTTGATACTAAAGTATACTTTGCAATGTTGATGAAATGGGCTACTGGTACGCCCTATTTCGCGAACGAGAGCAGACAGCTCGACTGGCCACACATGTCATAGGCCCCATTTCACCATTCACCGTCACAGATCTCATGACCCATGGGACCGTTTCACTAAACTTCTTACGACTAAAATGTTCGTAAGTGCAAAATTATGATAGTCTGTAAATTTCACTTTCACACTTTTTTCTTGTAAACAAATATTGGATTTACATTTATTGAGCATAGGCTGCATATGCAGCCTATGCTCAATAAATGCAAATCCGTCAATTGAAATTTCCAGACGATCCTAAATATTTTAGTCGTACGAAGTTTAGTGAAACAGCCCCAATATCAGTCAGGCGCTAGCTTTGTCACATATGCTACGAGCCCCATTTTCCCAGTAACCGCCTCATATGTGGCTATTGCTGGAGAAATCAAGCTTATGTGATTTGTGGCCAGTGTAGGTCCTGATCAAATGCCACACTCCCGTATACAGATGACAATCTGTATTGCTTGTTAGCATAATGACGGGTGTTTCATTGAGAAAATTGACAACAGAGCAGATCCTGATCAGACAGTGTGGATGCACAGGCAGATATGGATATGCACGGATCGCAAAATCAGACAATCCCCATTTCTCCAGTCACAGCCACATGTAAGTATATATACGACGTGGTATGCAAATGCATTTCATTCCGCAACAAGCGCCCGACTGAAACAGATATGAAAGCGCCTATGTTCCTTCCTGGGTTTGCTGGTAGCTTGTGTTCTGTTGAGTTTCGCGATGGAAACGGAGGCAAGATGGTATGGTAAGTTTAAATAGAGAATCTACTTTTTTTTTTGCATTGAATATGACATATGTTCATCGGATGATGTGAATGCTATGAGTGGTATCAGGTTTATTTAACCTCATTATGACAAGATTTTAATACATTTTAGACATTTGGTGTGTCTGTTCCACGTTTTGCTGCCGACGAACATTTGGCCATTAAACACATTAAATTGAAAAAATATTTAAAAGGAAGTACTTTTTATTGCGAAAAAACAATTTAACATGGGGGCTAAAAATAGATTATTTTTAAATATTTTTTTTATTTGTGGACCGATTTTCAAAGTCTATCTTTTGTTTTCTTAGTTACATCATTTTCAAGCTATCTCGCCAGGTTTCGGAGTCAATTTCCAAAATTTTAAAAATTGACTCCCCATGAAAATCGTTTTTTCGCAATAAAATCAATATTTGATGGAATTTCATGAAACCAAACATTTTGGGGAGGGTGACTTTTTTTGTTATTGATGAAAAAGTACTTACATTGAAATAGTTTTTAGATTTAATGTGTTTAATGGCCACATGTTCGTCGGCAGCAAAACGTGGAACAGACAGTAGTGATTGTTTACCTGCTGCCATGATTAACGGTAGATATGCGCAATATAAAAATACAAAAGCAGCTGACTATTTCAGTAGCCGATTTCACCAACATTGCAAAGTATACTTTTCTAGCGAAGTATACTTTGAGGGAGTAATCATTTATTTCCCCCGAAATGCATTATGTCATATAGAACTAATAACTGCATATATTTGATGATTAAAAGTATGCAGAATTATTATGCTGAATTTATTACATTATAACAGCCAAAATGGCTGTCATAATGTAATACATTCAGTATAATAAAAATAATAAATATATCCTAAAATTCAAAATTTCTCCTTCAAAGTACACTTTGGTAGATAAGTATATTTTGCAATGTTGGTGAAATAGGCTACTGGTTGCCGTTGTCGCCGATTGATTGACCGAGAATACCATAGTGGTAAAGGGAAATCCGTCTAATTGTAAGCTTTTTTATATGGAAGGTAATATCCGCCATAATTATATTAGGCTTGATGCTTGCTTGCTGATGACATTCTAAGTTCTATCCGTCTTATTACAATTCTATGTGGCGTGATGCTTGCTGACTGGTGCCATTGCAACTTACGTTCATGTTATTGTATTCGTCATTCGTGTTTGTGACATTTGAAATCTTCTTGGTCTAAATTGCATGTGCATTTGGCTTGATGCGTTATTCATTTGCACTGTTTCAATGTTTTTGTGTTGATTACATTCTAAGTGACATCTGGAGTTCCATTATTGATTATTGCATCGCTGTTTTGCCATGCGTTTTGTTACCTCGATAAGCCACGCCCCTTGACAACAACAATTGCAACAGTAATGTGGGAACAACCATTATGACGCCAGGTGCGCTGCTAAAACTGAAAATAGTTATCCCTAAAATGATTTAATATGCTGGTACCCGTCCTACAATGCGTTGCTCTCTAAATTGGTTCCATGTCCCTAACGGTGTTGATGTAGATTGATGCCGCCTTTTCTGTTGCGCCAAGTTTAGGTTAACAGACACCAAATAGTTTTACTGTATAATTTAACCGAATCCCAGCCAGTCTTTCCTACTTTCACTATTCGTATGGATGTTGTGGGACCAACCTCGTCCCCCTTTTCTAACCTTAAACATAGAGTGTACATGCCAGGTTATGCATGTAACATAGGGAGACATATTTTTCTTTATTCTTTCAATCTGACATTTTTCTGGCAAAATGATTACCATTACCAGTAGCCGATTTCATCAAAATTGCAAAGTATACTTTCTAGCAAAGTATACTTTGAGGGAGTGATCATTATTTTTCCTTAAATGCATTATTTCATCTAGAACTAACGACTGCATATATTTGATGATTAAAAGTATGCAGAATTATTATACTGAATTTATTACATTATCACAGCCAAAATGGCTGTGATAATGTAATAAATTCAGTATAATAAAAATTAATAAATTTATTCTAAAATTGAAAGTTTCTCCCTCAAAGTATACTTTGCTAGGAAAGTATACTTTGCTTTGTTGGTGAAATAGGCTACAGACGTACTAATTGACATTATTATACATTTTATATCAAACGCGACATGCCAGTTTGATATCAGGGGCAAAAGATTGAGATGTGCATTTGAATTTCGATCTGGGTTGTTTTGAATATCGATCTCAGAGCTGGCTCGATATTGAAAACAACCCAGCTCGAAATTCAAATGCACATCTCAATTTGCGCGAATATCGATCTCACAGCTGGCTCGATATTCAAAACAACCCAGCTCGAAATTCAAATGCACATCTCAATCTTCGCGAATATCGATCTCAGAGCTGGCTCGATATTCAAAACACCCCAGCTCGAAATTCAAATGCACATCTCAATCTTCGCGAATATCGATCTCAGAGCTGGCTCGATATTCAAAAGAACCCAGCTCGAAATTCAAATACGTATGTCCAACCTGCTCGAATATCGATCTCAGAGCTGGCTCGATATTCAAAACACCCAGCTCGAAATTCGCATTGCATTTACCATCTAGTAGTTGAATATCGATCTCAGAGCTGGCTCGATATTCAAAACAACCCAGCTCGAAATTCAAATGCACATCTCAATTTGCGCGAATATCGATCTCACAGCTGGCTCGATATTCAAAACAACCCAGCTCGAAATTCAAATGCACATCTCAATCTTCGCGAATATCGATCTCAGAGCTGGCTCGATATTCAAAACACCCCAGCTCGAAATTCAAATGCATATCTCAATCTGCGCGAATATCGATCTCAGAGCTGGCTCGATATTCAAAACAACCCAGCTCGAAATTCAAATTCACATCTCAATTTGCGCGAATATCGATCTCACAGCTGGCTCGATATTCAAAACAACCCAGCTCGAAATTCAAATGCACATCTCAATCTTCGCGAATATCGATCTCAGAGCTGGCTCGATATTCAAAACACCCCAGCTCGAAATTCAAATGCACATCTCAATCTTCGCGAATATCGATCTTAGAGCTGGCTCGATATTCAAAAGAACCCAGCTCGAAATTCAAATATGTATGTCCAACCTGCTCGAATATCGATCTCAGAGCTGGCTCGATATTCAAAACACCCAGCTCGAAATTCGCATTGCATTTACCATCTTGTAGTCGAATATCGATCTCAGAGCTGGCTCGATATTCAAAACAACCCAGCTCGAAATTCAAATGCACATCTCAATTTGCGCGAATATCGATCTCACAGCTGGCTCGATATTCAAAACAACCCAGCTCGAAATTCAAATGCACATCTCAATCTTCGCGAATATCGATCTCAGAGCTGGCTCGATATTCAAAGCACCCCAGCTCGAAATTCAAATGCATATCTCAATCTGCGCGAATATCGATCTCAGAGCTGGCTCGATATTCAAAACACCCAGCTCGAAATTCGCATTGCATTTACCATCTAGTAGTTGAATATCAATCTCAGAGCTGGCTCGATATTGAAAACAACCCAGCTCGAAATTCAAATGCACATCTCAATTTGCGCGAATATCGATCTCACAGCTGGCTCGATATTCAAAACAACCCAGCTCGAAATTCAAATGCACATCTCAATCTTCGCGAATATCGATCTCAGAGCTGGCTCGATATTCAAAACACCCCAGCTCGAAATTCAAATGCACATGTCAATCTTCGCGAATATCGATCTCAGAGCTGGCTCGATATTCAAAAGAACCCAGCTCGAAATTCAAATACGTATGTCCAACCTGCTCGAATATCGATCTCAGAGCTGGCTCGATATTCAAAACACCCAGTCGAAATTCGCATTGCATTTACCATCTTGTAGTCGAATATCGATCTCAGAGCTGGCTCGATATTGAAAACAACCCAGCTCGAAATTCAAATTCACATCTCAATGGTGCGCGAATATCGATCTCACAGCTGGCTCGATATTCAAAACAACAACCCAGCTCGAAATTCAAATGCACATCTCAATCTTCGCGAATATCGATCTCAGAGCTGGCTCGATATTCAAAACACCCCAGCTCGAAATTCAAATGCACATCTCAATCTTTCGCGAATATCGATCTTAGAGCTGGCTCGATATTCAAAAGAACCCAGCTCGAAATTCAAAATATGTATGTCCAACCTGCTCGAATATCGATCTCAGAGCTGGCTCGATATTCAAAACACCCAGCTCGAAATTCGCATTGCATTTACCATCTTGTAGTCGAATATCGATCTCAGAGCTGGCTCGATATTCAAAACACCCAGCTCGAAATTCAATGCACATCTCAATTTGCGCGAATATCGATCTCACAGCTGGCTCGATATTCAAAACAACCCAGCTCGAAATTCAAATGCACATCTCAATCTTCGCGAATATCGATCTCAGAGCTGGCTCGATATTCAAAGCACCCCAGCTCGAAATTCAAATGCATATCTCAATCTGCGCGAATATCGATCTCAGAGCTGGCTCGATATTCAAAAGAACCCAGCTCGAAATTCAAATACGTATGTCCAACCTGCTCGAATATCGATCTCAGAGCTGGCTCGATATTCAAAACACTCAGCTCGAAATTCGCATTGCATTTACCATCTAGTAGTTGAATATCGATCCCAGAGCTGGCTCGATATTCAAAACACCCAGCTCGAAATTCAAATGCACATCTCAAAAATGGCGCGAATATCGATCTCACAGCTGGCTCGATATTCAAAAAACAACCCAGCTCGAAATTCAAATGCACATCTCAATCTTCGCGAATATCGATCTCAGAGCTGGCTCGATATTCAAAACATCCCCAACCAGCTCGAAATTCAAATGCACATCTCAATCTTCGCGAATATCGATCTTAGAGCTGGCTCGATATTCAAAAGAACCCAGCTCAAAATTCAAATATGTATGTCCAACCTGCTCGAATATCGATCTCAGAGCTGGCTCGATATTCAAAACACCCAGCTCGAAATTCGCATTGCATTTACCATATTGTAGTCGAATATCGATCTCAGAGCTGGCTCGATATTCAAAACAACCCAGCTCGAAATTCAAATGCACATCTCAATTTGCGCGAATATCGATCTCACAGCTGGCTCGATATTCAAAACAACCCAGCTCGAAATTCAAATGCACATCTCAATCTTCGCGAATATCGATCTCAGAGCTGGCTCGATATTCAAAGCACCCCAGCTCGAAATTCAAATGCATATCTCAATCTGCGCGAATATCGATCTCAGAGGTGGCTCGATATTCAAAAGAACCCAGCTCGAAATTCAAATACGTATGTCCAACCTGCTCGAATATCGATCTCAGAGCTGGCTCGATATTCAAAACACCCAGCTCGAAATTCGCATTGCATTTACCATCTAGTAGTTGAATATCGATCTCAGAGCTGGCTCGATATTCAAAACAACCCAGCTCGAAATTCAAATGCACATCTCAATTTGCGCGAATATCGATCTCACAGCTGGCTCGATATTCAAAACAACCCAGCTCGAAATTCAAATGCACATCTCAATCTTCGCGAATATCGATCTCAGAGCTGGCTCGATATTCAAAACACCCCAGCTCGAAATTCAAATGCATATCTCAATCTGCGCGAATATCGATCTCAGAGCTGGCTCGATATTCAAAACAACCCAGCTCGAAATTCAAATGCACATCTCAATCTTCGCGAATATCGATCTCAGAGCTGGCTCGATATTCAAAAGAACCCAGCTCGAAATTCAAATACGTATGTCCAACCTGCTCGAATATCGATCTCAGAGCTGGCTCGATATTCAAAACACCCAGCTCGAAATCAGTTCCGGTGAATATCGACCTCGCAGCTTTGGATTCAACTCGATATTCAACTCGATATTCAACTCGAAATTCAAACCGGTGAATTTCGATGTTCGATGTTCGATGTCAGAGCCAACTTCACACACCTGGCTAAACAGCCTACAAGCACACACTAAGTCGTTTTACCAACATGTGCAGCGAAAATGTATTGAAGTATCCCAAACGAAAGCGAAAGGAAAACGATTGTTTTGTACAACGATATCATTCCAGCACAAACATATTTACACAATTCCCTAACATTTGATTGGCCCGTAGCAAGTCTCTGTCCAAAATTTATATCCCAGTAAACTCCCACGCCGAACTACTTTCCGTAACCGTGAGGCGCAGTTAAAATAATTCTTAAGAAAACGGTAAATAAACACATTTTCTTGATGAATTTATATAAAATGCTGGAATTATAGGCCATTCATTCCTATAATACATAGAAACCATTGTCGTCTTTATTTTGTACATACTCGGCTTTGAGCTATTTAACCTGTCAATTGTTGTTCAATGCATCACCTTGATCAACATCGTTTTCGTTACTTTTTAATTAGAAAACGGTGTTTTCGTTGATTTAAACGTGACGCGTTTAAACCGACGAAAACACCGTTTTCTAATTGCAAAAAAAATAGAAAACGGTGCAGAAACGATATGTAAACGATAGACAGTCGTTCGATAGTGGAACCGGGAACAAATCCCGGTTGTTTATACATGTAGCCGGAGAATACTAGGCTAGTACATACATTGTTTGTATTATGTATGGTGGCTAGCTATGACATTTAGATTCGTGTTGTTACGTCGTGTAGTACGGAGCCCCGCAGGGGTCATGAATTGTTTTTATTAATTCGTTCCCACGAAATAACAATTTGTTCCCACAATTTAACAATTAGTTCCCTAGAATTAACAATTTGTTCCCTCAATTTAACAATTCGTTCCCTCGAATTAACAATTCGTTCCCACTATATAACAATTCGTTCCCTCGAATTAACAATTCGTTCCCTCGAATTAACAATTCGTTCCCACGAAATGACTATTCGTTCCTCAATTTAACAATTCGTTCCTACGATATAACAATTCGTTCCCGTGATGATTAAAAGTATGCAGAAGTATTATACTGATTTTATTACATTATCACAGCCAAAATAATGTAATAAATTCAGTATAATAATTTGGTCAGAAAATATTACATTTAATTAAAAATTAATAAATGTATCCTTCAATTGGAAATTTCTACCTCAAAGTGTACTTAGCAAGATAAGTATATTTTGCAAATAATTCCAGCACAAAAATATTTACACAATTCCCTAACATTTGATTGGCCCGTAGCAAGTCTCTGTCCAAAATGTATATCCCAGTAAACTCCCACGCCGAACTACTTTCAGTAACATTCTTAAACACATTTTCTTGATGAATTTATTTCCCGCGACTTTTCCAAGTTTATACCCCGATAAATTCCACAAAAAGGCCATTCATTCCTATATTGTTTGCTAAATCGGCTACATGTGTCAGGAGAAAACGTATTATATCATCGACTAGCCTCAGGATTCCGACGCGCTTCCTAGCCTCACATGAAGTTCGCCTGATAAATACCATCTCTGCTGTTATCC